>CAJQUW010000824.1:0-23922 GCA_907163375.1 Prostheceraeus crozeri
ATGAAAATAAATAAAATTGTCATCATAGTCACAATGGCCACAATTGTCGCATTTGAGCAAGCAGTCTCAAAACAAACACCTGTTTAAGTACCGAAATAGATGTTCGCATCCCTATTCTAATTCACATACTCTAATTCAATTTCGGAACAAGGCGTTCCGAATCATTGAGTATGATCTCAATTCGCCTATCAATCGGAACGCGGTTCCTATTTACATGTTCCTATCCATGTTCGCATCCATTCGCAATTCGGAACATGTTCATATCCATGTTCGCATTGGCAATTCGGAACACATGTTCCTATCCATGTTCGTATCCACTATCAGTGCGTCCGCAATTCTAACTACTGGCGTTTTCAAGCTTTCAATGTTCAAATTAACTCTTTTTACAAGTTCACTGGAAGTAGACAATTCATCACCCAATATGTCTTCGCTGTATACCTGGATATCCCATGAAGCATTTGTTGATGCTTTGAGTTTAGAAGAGGACAATTGAACCTTGAATGTATCATTTAACTCTGTCAACCAAGGTGCGCTTTCAAGGCCCTTAAACATCCCAATCATTTCAGATCCGAATTCAACAACAGCGGACTCAGACTTTTCCAATGGTGTCTTTTTAGTAAAAACAATAAATTCTACCTCCTTTTCAATAGTAAATAAAGTTACTTTCTCTTTCTTATATTCACAAGTCATTAACGTTTCTGGCACTGATCCTTGAAACTTTCTTGCAAAGTCTTCAACACTTCTAATGACCTCAAATTGATTTTTTACTCGGATGCTCCTCTTTTGTAATGCATACAATGGCACAATTCTACATTGAAAATCAGTGACTTTCCTCTCCGAATTCCACCCACGTCCATTATACCAATACCTTGATGAGAAAGTTGTTCTGGAATACCCAAAAGTATGACTCAAATCCTTACCTAATACAAGAAGAACATGCTTCCCTTCCTTCATCAATTTTGTTGACCCCTTTATGACTGGTTTGTAGAATTTATTCAAAGTCAGCTTGAAGAGATCATTTATTCGTTCAAACATTCTACCGATTTCCTTTTCTGTATCTTGCAAGCTCATTGTGGGAACCTTAGAATCAAAAGTTGACGTTGCAAATGCCTTTTGAATTTTAATCATGTTTTGGACAGATGGTAAAGATGTTGAAAAAGGATGTAAAGTTAGATGATGAAAAGCCCATGTACCATGTAGACTATTTTGAAATATGCGAAAGCAATCATCCTTCTCTCGTACTTCTTTATGTAATTCAAAATAGTTGTTCTTTAGCAAACTGATATCGTTGTAATAAGTAATTTCAGTTAGAGCAACTTCATGGGGTCCATGCAGAGTAATTGGATTAGCGAATTCAACAGAGTATAGAGATGGTTTGTTACTTGGGAATATCTTGGGGTTGCTATTGCTTGGAAGAATGATATTGAAGTTAGTAGACATGTTAAACTCATATATGTAAGAAGACACATGCTATATTAGCTTAAAAGTTACGAGTGTCTCCCACCTCCACATTTTGTAGATCCTGGTGCGTTATCCAGCTATTAAATGAATCAGGATATCCTTTCCATTTAACTAGATATTTCCTTTGATTGCCATGACCTTTCTTCCTAATTATTTTGTCAATCATATACACCTCTTCACTTCTGTCTACTACTTGCAATTCATAAGAGTAAAATTTTCCTTCAATTGGATTGCCATGGTAATCTATTAATTTATACATGGTGGGTCTAAATTTTGTATTTACTTCATCTACAAAAAACTCTTCTTCAGTCCAATTAGGTAGATACCCCTTCTCAAATGTAGACTTAACCTTTGAAATCCGAACTCTATCACCAACATTTATTTTCTTTTCATTGGAAATGTTTTTCGCTTTCTTATCATACAATCGAAGCCATACATCCATCGCATTATCTGGGGTAACATCGACAGGTTTCATCTTAATGATTCGATGGTAGCTTTCATTGTAATTCTTAACAAATTTCTGCAGCTCACCTATCCAAACATGTGTATTTTTTGCAGTGAAATAGCGCCATATTTTTGTCTTCAGTGTGCGATTGAACCTCTCAACCCGCAGCTTTATAAGCACTTTTGACACTAAACAATTCCACATTATGACTTTTAAAGAGACTTCGAACATGAGAGTTTTCGAATTCCTTCCCTTGATCGGTCTGTATTCTTTGCGGAACACGCCCCTCATCGAAAATGCTCTGAAAAGCCGCTTCAACTTCTGGTCCTCGTTTAGATTTCAGCGCACGTGCCAAAGCATAGCGAGATAAAATATCTATTACGGTTAAGATGCATTTATAGCCATCATTGTACTGTGATATCTGTTGCATGTCAGCCAAGTCCGCTTGCCATTGACTATCTATATTGTTAACAACATATTTTCTCGTTGGAAACCGCTTTCTCGCATTTTTGTGAAGAGTGTAAGTCGGTTGACTCCTTAACCACTTCTTGACTTTCTCTATCCCCACACCTGCTGCACGAGCTAGAACCTCCGGACGACTGAAACTTGCGGGGTGATTTAAGTCGTAATAAATCTTTCTGAGTTTCACTGCTGTACTCATCGTCTTTGTTCTGATTTGCACGCGTATTACTCCCACAGCAACTGCTAACACAATTGATATCAACCTCTATTCCCTCTTCTCCTTTACCTTCGAGCGCAGATTTCAAACAGCAGCAAAACTTTTGTAGCGACATGATATGAGAGAAGCAAAGCTTAATTTATATTTGCTTAATATTTACTATAATCCTTTCCAACACGCATTGAGCGCCTAGTAGCTCTTTTTGGTTGAAGATCATCGGGATCATGAAGCTCTCGCTTGACCGCCATCGTGGGTGTTTTACTTTTTGTTTCATCTTGTAAGTGACCCTTGTCCAACTCATTCACAGTTGGTCCTCCAATAATATTGTGTGGTACATTTTGATCAGATAAAATTTTCTGAAAATATGACCACCCTTGTGGTGCACCTAGTTTTCGCCTTACATCTCTAACAGCATATTGCAGAAGGTCATCTATGTGACTATTTCTAATAGCATCACCAGTTGTTTCATCTATTATCTCCCCTCTCTCATTGAACTTCACATGTGGATCAATGAAGTCAAATAATCGCTCAGCGCGCACACGATATGGTCGAGGTGTTGACAAGGTTATAAATCGTCGCAACTTATCACGAATCTGTCGCCTCTCATCAATGTTTTCAGCTGCTAACTGCATTCGTCGATAGGGATCCTTAATCTTCTGAATTTCCATATCCTTTTGTGTTAGTTCTTAAGTTGATTCGTAATAGGTTGATCTATATTTTTGACTTCCTGTGCACTTTGTAATGTAGTCAATTGTACATACTCCTCTTGAGGAATGACTACCATCTTTGAATACGACATGTTTGTACAGTAAACGACATGTTTGTACATGAAAGTACATTGCTTAAAACTAACTGTGAACCGAGAAAACTGTCATTGGTTCAGCGGAATTAGGTATGATATTTGTTCGAAATCGAAGTCGTTCCGGACATTCCTGGGTTAGATCAATAAATAGATAGCCATGTGGTTTCTTAGTTACATCTTCATATATTTTTGAAAGAACTTTAGGTTGTTGAGGTAATATCTGTCTACTGAGATGATGTATCTGACTGCTGTCTCTTGGATTTTTAAATATTGCCAAATAATGTGTATTCAAACTCCTAGTTCTTTGCTCTTTCCCTCCATCAAAAATGTTTTGGGTGATATAGATAATAAAAGCTTCCCTATGATGTGCAGTTTGAATGAACATTTCAGTTACATCCTTTGAAGATTTGCTTTCACGTAATAGATCATCTAATACTAGTAAGTCACCTGCTTTGATGTCTTCAGTTGTCGGTAACCCTTGCTTCACATCATAACCTTTCTGACGAAGTGCAGAATGTAGTTGTGCTTGAAATATGCCATAACACCATTTAACTCTTTTAATTTCTTTATTAAACATCTCATTTCTAAATTGTAGTAATTGAGTTACAAAAGTAGTTTTACCGGACTGACTTGGTCCGGCCACACACATTGTGCGATCAGTGAATAGGCGAAAATCTGTCATCCTGAAATTTCAAAAGCTTTAAAGACCAACACCCACCAGTTTGCTTAGAATAAAACAAGTCATGTTCCATAACAACTTTATTTACATTTAGAAACTTTCATTTCACATTCACAGCATTTGTGTTTCCTCATCAATGTCAGCATTAAAATAACTTCTCGCGTCAATTTGAGCATCTTGGCGTTTCAATTTCAACTTAACACTCCCTTCCTTGGATTTCCGTCCCCGCTTTTTGCTTTCTTCAACATCCTTCCCATCTTTTGAAGTAGATTTATCGATGGTGATTAAACACTTATCAATCGGCATTGGCTCATAAACCAACTGTAGAACTTTCATTTGTAACGATGCCACTTTTCCGGTTGAGCCGTGAGCACCAATGTATAGACCGTTGACGTGTATTAAACCCATGTATCGTCCGCGCTTCAGATCATCACACTCCATTGTATTTCCAAGTAGATCGAATGCTTGAAAGTGATCGGACAATTTCAAGAATAGCGTATCGAACTCGGGTAAATCCTTATAGCCACTTCCTTCCTCTAACGCCTTCCTCCAATGTGTAGGAGCACTTTCGGGCAACACAACGCATTCCTTCGCCAAAGAGTCGATGGTTTTGAGTATCATCTGCTGCCATTTCGGAAAGGTTACTCGCATTTGTCTCATGTTGCTATAACCAGATGAAGACATGCCATTACTGTGGAAAAATGGAACTTGAAGGTAGAAACCATCGTCACCATAGCTCAACGTTTGGAAGTAAAAGGTATTTCCAATCCCTTGAACCTTCCTTGTCGGTCGGAATTTAAAGAGATCACGTTCAAATGAGTCGCTCTCCTCTCTAACTATAAACATTTTTTGAGACATGATTCAATGTTGTACTTATTCGGAGCTTTTCAACCGTCAGCGATGAATGATAGCTTGAAAGTGATTAAAGAGTACAAGCGCGTCTCTCTTATATACATATTCACATGAGTCATCAATCAATGATGACGTGTCAATCCATGATTCGTCGTCTACAGCAACACTGCGGCACCTGCTACAACTTTCCCTAGTGGACTGTTGAGTACATTGTAAATGCTGTTTCCAATATCATTCAACATATTCAAAAATCCACCACCTCTACGCTGAACTAAGTTCCGCCTTTTCATATCACTGCTTCTTGGATTTGAAAATTTTCTAATGCTGTTTAGAGAATCAGTACTCAATAAAGGTTTGTATATTGGGAGCATTTGTGTATTGCAAAAGCCAAATCACGGATGAAATCATCACTTGAGTTTTGAATTAATTTGCACTTAACTTTATTGTTTCGCATGCTGTTTAACTTTCGCAACGCCTTCTTAAACTGACTTGAAGGTCTAAAAGAACCATTCTTCCGAGAAAAAGATGCCTTTCGTTTTGCAGTCATTTTTATTGTGTTAAAAGCAAAGCATTTATGAAAATACACATTTTTGCTTAGTTCCATGCAACAAATTCAAACGGTAACAGATGGTAGGTCGTAGTCATCAACATCACTCAAAGTCTGAGTCGTTGCAGTTATAAGCTGTTCTATATTACACATTAAATCCTTTGATAGAGGACAGCATGAACAGCATGGTTTTGAAGCGAAGACTTTTAAAAGATTAGCATAGTATGCTCTAAACTTGATTATGTCCCGGTCATCTTGCACTGCCACATTGACGCTCATCGACGGGGGTCCGGTAAACATGTCCACCTTGAATTTACCACCATTTTCATCATAGTGGCTAAATACGATTATATCATGCAAACAAGTCTTCAATTTCCGTGTTCTCATTTCACAATAGCAACGAGAACTCTGTGGAATAGCTTCCGTCAAACTCAGAGGCTTGAACACTTCATCGAGCCAAAATCGTAGTACTCGCGTAAGGGCATTGGTCAATATCCTCATTAAGAGTTTCTGAAGTTCAATATCATCTTCACAATGATAGAATGTGACAATATCCTCCATCAGATCTATGAGATCAGCTTTGTAACCAATAACATCATTTGCAGAGTAGAAAATCTTGCTAGTAAACAGATTGTCTTTGTGAATAATTGAAACAGGAATGATCGTGGTAAATGGCATGTTTATTAATGTCTTCAATCCTCAACAAGTATGGTTGTAATAGAAGTGTGATAACCTTATATACAAAAGCTGCACAATAACAACCAATCACAGACACGCATGATGACTCATCATGAACGATATACAGTGACTGTTGAAATTATTTCTTCATCACAAAGGGGACAAAATGTAGTTTCCAAGGGTATATAGCATGTAGAACACATGACAAAATGAGAACATGGTAACAAGAGAAGGGATTTTTCCCGTTCAAAACACCTAATGCAGTTCCGTTCACATAATAGTTTAAACGTCTCTGTTTCTAATTTCTTTCTGAAGTCACTTTCATAGTTAGAACATTTTGATAAATCAATTGAAGGTTTCACTTTTTTTATCTCCGTTTCAGAAAGTTCCAATTTCATCCTCCTAATTTCACTGTCTTTATAATGTAGCATTGAGAAATCTTCTATCCAACTACGATCCAATTTAGCATTCATGGTATGCTCATCCAGATCCATTAGTCGTTCAACTAAATCACCAGCTTTGATATTTTCATTTAGATTTGTAACAGTTTCTATAGCCTTTAGCGAATAACCAAGGTCTCTTGCAACAATCCATGAAATTGGGTAACTAACCATCAAGCAACTTCCACGTATTTATAACTTAACCTAGTTATGAAAATAAATAAAATTGTCATCATAGTCACAATGGCCACAATTGTCGCATTTGAGCAAGCAGTCTCAAAACAAACACCTGTTTAAGTACCGAAATAGATGTTCGCATCCCTATTCTAATTCACATACTCTAATTCAATTTCGGAACAAGGCGTTCCGAATCATTGAGTATGATCTCAATTCGCCTATCAATCGGAACGCGGTTCCTATTTACATGTTCCTATCCATGTTCGCATCCATTCGCAATTCGGAACATGTTCATATCCATGTTCGCATTGGCAATTCGGAACACATGTTCTTATCCATGTTCGTATCCACTATCAGTGCGTCCGCAATTCTAACTACTGACGTCCCCTGGCTAGATGGTGCGACCCTATGGTAAAACTGGTCGAGGTCTTTGAGATGCAGAGAAGATTGGAAGAGATGCGACCAACGGTGTTGGAAAACCAACAACTGAGATTCGGTCATCAAGTAAGTGATTAAGTAAGTAATGAGACCAATTGATTAATATGAAACATGTTATTCAAATTTTGATTTTTAAATCAACCGAACTCAGTTTATTTTTCTGTTCTTGTGAATTTCCGCACTAACTATGTTGAAGGGGAAAGAAAACTCTGCAAATGTCTTTAAAAGAGCTCTGCATGAAATATTCGACTACACGTTGTGTTAAGAATACAGAGTTCGTGATTTAGTCCCAAGGGATGTACTGTATCAGTTTTCTACATCTTTGACAGTAAAAATTTTGATGTCAATCATTCATCTTTCAGCTTTGTTGAAAGCTGACGTTTATCCCACAGCACAGGCCGCTATGCACGTTTTCAAACAGATTAATCGGCCGCTCTTCCTATACGAGTCGGGCTACAAAAAGTTCTGCTGAAATGCTTATCTCTTAAAAGTGACAGCTAAGTCAAATTTCCAAAATTCAAACTATCAATTGTCTCGCTCGAACGCGCTTGGACGCGTAAATGGAATTACCTGTGATTTTGATTCAGATGAAATTTGCCAGGTGGCGGCTCCAGGTCAGAGATAAAATGTGAAGTAGCCGAAATTCGTCTAAATCACAAATAAAGTCGGTAGGTTGGAAATGAGAATTTGGTTGACATTTTTAAAAGTTTGATCAATTGTATAATACATCCAACCATAGAGTAGGGATATATAGGTAGAGTGTCGACTCAAAAAAGTATGTGTATACAGTGAAAATTTTTATATCAAAAGATTCAGTTTTTTGCTGAGATTACGTTCCCCGTGGTCCACAATATATTTCAGCAGTATTAAAAATGTCAGAATTTTGCCAAATTAAAATACTACCGAGATGACGTCCTCTTTAGAAGTAGCACGAAACCAGTTGGATATCAAAAGGAATGAATATTTGCTAATAAGCATCCTAACTAAGCGGAAATTAAGCTGATTATCAAGGAGAATTCATGAACCGTATTATAATGGAAGTCTTCATGAAAAAGTCGCGATATTACTCGAGCTTTCTTGGCTGAAATTTCAAGTTTTTAATTCAATTTTCACCGTCATGATTTTATGATTCACCAAATTCATGTTTCATTTCTTGAATCTGAAGAGTGATGTGGACCCATTTACATCTTTCAAAGTTTATTGAAATCATTGTCTTTGATAACGTGATTTTGTGTACCAGTGGCAGTTTGCTTTTCATATGATCACGCTTCAGAAGATTCTCTTGAGGTTCAGCATGAAAGCAATAGCAGGTCATCGAGTTGCCAATTTAGCAAACATTACCTCTCCAAGGCTGTCATGACACGGACGATCTGTAAAATACTATCATTTCCATCTGCTTTATGCTATCATGATCAGTCGATTCCGCTGTAATTTCTTCAAAGCTGCATAAATATGCATATCTCACATTTGGAAACAATTCCGACTGTATCTCCCTCGAGTTCATTTAATAAAATCGAAAGTGTATACACATTGGGGATTTAATAAATGTGAAGTTACCACTCTACCTAATATACTTACTCTATGCATACAACCTATTCGACCAATATCACAAGCAATGGGTGGGAGCGGTCTTCGAAGGGAAAGCCAGCTGTTTGCTAAACCAATGAATTGCTGACTGTTGAATAATGACATCAGAATAAGGATTCTCCATAATTTCAATGAAGAATGGCAACGTTGTAACAAATGAGAGTTTATATAATCTATGTAGTTTGCTAACTTTCCGCAGTATTATTTCGATATTAGTGTGCAACTCATTAAAAGTAAGGGATAAAATCATGGAAAAATTCATTTCTTTCATGTGCAAAATACTGTTCGTCATAATCCTTATGCATTATAATTGTGAAATAGTGAAATCACTGTCATGTTGATGATTAGAACCGTCATGATATAAAGTGTAGAATAAAATTAATAACATTTCAAATTTTTGAAATTCCGAATCAAGGTTGAAAAAAATTGATGAAGAATCCTTCCGATCGGCAATCATGATGCTGGTCATGTTGATATTTGAGAATAGCTTTCACATAATGAAGTGTAAATTTTTCTTAACACTTGGTTGCCCAGCTATTTTCAAAAATGAAGCATTCAAAAAAACTTTTCACACGCCATTTGCGCGCGTTCCGGGCTATCTTCAAAAACAAATTTCGTGCGAAGACGGGAGTGACACCAATATACATGTAGTTGTTTTGACCTCTTTATTTCACAAATTTGTGCCCTTCTACTTTAAGGAATATAATGCAGTTATACATCTTCTCAAAAGAAATTGCCAGCCATTTAATGGTAACATTTGCAGCTTTTACTTTGAATGAACGCATTCACGATAGATAATAGTTCGAAGTTGTGCATATACTATACCATAAATAGCGTATATTGAATACTCTTAATAATCTTCGCGAGTTTCGAGGTAATCTTAATCTCCGCAGATTTATCAAATGGAGCCTGAAATATGCATGGCATAGTGAATACATGCTCATATTTACAATGACAGACATAGAGTGCAGTACGTGTTTCATAGCGACTTTTCCATGCAGTGGGATGAAAATGAAAATGAAAATGACTGACAAATATTGACAGGTGAGATTGGCAGGGTACCCATGACAAAATTAGAGAAGACATGAAAATGTCAACAAAGAAGAAGGGAAGATGTAGAAAGACGACCAGTACGACCAATAATGTTGCTTGGAGTGGAGATGTGGAGAATATAGAAGACCCAAGAAAGAGGAGGAATATCACTGATATGAAGATGTTGCGCGTTGATCGTGACAGTTCTGATCATGACGCTTTGAAAGCATGAGTGACACGAAAACATTGATTCCAAAATGACAACATAAGAAGATTGCTGGTTACAAGTCAAAGAGATTTATATGAAATTCAAAAAAGATGAACCAAGAACGGCGACCCAACTTAAAGTGTGGACAAGTCGGAGGAGAAGATTCAAATTTACGTTTTAGGAAATCATACAAAACATGTACATGTATTAATTGGCACACTGACTGGTCAATAGATGATATCAAATCGCTGGGTGCGTAATAATACACCCTTCATTCCAATCTCCTCCCGATAGTCATTTTAAAAACTCAGAGAAGTGAGTTCTAATCTTATCTTGATGAAGAGAGCATCCCAATTAAGTTTAATTTACTCAATTATTAGATGTTGAAGCAGGAAAAATTCTGAAATGAAGTCAATTGGCTGTGAAATATTTGTTCATTGAAGCTCTGTCGGCTTCTTCTAAGAGACTGTTTTCCTCATTTGGGAATACTTATTACACAAATAAACATGGCTAAAAAAGGAAACAGCTTCAACAATAATTTTCTACTTCACAGCTGAACTCTTTGGAATACTGCATTCATGAAATAACCATAATATTATTCTAAAATATTTGGTTATCCCAGGTGTATTCATTTAGTGATTTTAAAATACAAGCCAGTCTATTTAGAGTGCATATTCTCTATAGTCTAAGAACATAATCTCTAAAATATCAAAGTACAGTGTATTTCGTGTTGTATTTCCAGTAACTCAATTTCATATAAATATGATAAGTATAGGTTCAGTGCACATGATAGCCTACCTACAACGGAGACGCATATATATATATATATTGCGTGTTTCAAACATAGGGAATTGATTTGTAATTATATAGAGTGGAAGCTTTCCCAAGTCAGATAGAAGACTTTTCTGTTCTACCGCGAGATCTTTCGGCCTACATCGTAGGCCATTCTCAAGCGTGTACGCCGAAAGATCTCGCGGTAGAACAGAAAACTCTTCTATCTGACTTGGGAAAGCTTCCACTCTATATATTGTGCGTGTATATGTATATATGTATATATATATATATATGGATGTGGTACACTTCTTCGACACGGACATTTCTTCGACAAATGGATGTCTATGTTTTCGGTCTTTTCTTCGACAGTATTTTTCTTCGACACAGACACATCTTCGACAGTATTTTTCTTCGACACAGACACAGGCGGTTAGAAACTGTTGATGATGCAATTCATGTTTGCGATTCAACGCAGGTTTGTAGTGATAAATATCCTTAGGTTCAGCAATCCGAGTGCGGACAGGGTCATTCTGACGATCACGAAAATCAATGTTGAATTCACCAATGTTTAAACAAAAGAGTGGAATGATCATTCATCGCATGTATTTATTTGCCGCTTGCACATGATGTTTTAATCGGATACAGATGAATGAATAAAAAAAAAATAAACACCACACAAACGAAAGAGCCGTATTCTAAAATTTCACATTTTGTCAAAACATTCCTTTTTAGTCCTTTTTCAAGCAACCAATATCAATGTCATTGAATTACCATTTTTCAATTTATATGTCCATTCCATCTATCATGCATAATCAGTCCATTGGATTGCTTATACGTCCTACTTTCAAACGTAGTCGTACACTTCTTTGACAGTAATTTTCTTCGACACGGACACTTCTTCGACAGTACATTTCTTTGACACAGACACTTCTTCGACAGTACTTTTCTTCGACACGGACACTTCTTCGATAGTACTTTTTTTAACTTTTCGACACATATTGGTTTATTTTGATATATAGACATTGATTCATTACTATTAGTACTGTTCCAGTTATTGCTTCAACCGTATGATTTGTAACCCGTCTATATTTTTCTATCAACGTTTGTTATTACACATGTTGGTACTAAAAATATTCTGTGAATGACCGGAAAGTATAATTAACGATACTATTTAAAATATATTTAAAAATACTCTTTGATAATGACATGAAGCTATATTAACGAGTTATTATTCAAGTTAGACAAGATATTCAGTATCGAGGAAAACAGTAAAAAATTACTTTAATGCAATGTTCATAGAAACTCCATGCAAATAATCAAGGATTGGCATTTCTTTATCATCATATAGCTTCTTCAAATGCTTAATTGCATTCTCCCTCTCGCGATTTAATTTGGTCTTCTTGGGTGGTCTTGCTCTATTACTCAGATGTTGTCGTATTTCGTGAAGGGTTAAGGTTTGTTTACTTATCAATAAGGATGCCAATTCATAAATGCCGAGATGGCTTCTGCCTGCCAAGATCTTCATGGCATTGTGGTATCCTTCTATGACATTGTTTGTCCTCTCCAATTCCTCCTCTATTCCATTGTAAACATTCCATTTTTCAATCATGAATATTGGTTTCCTTCTGACTGTGTTTTCTCCTGAACCTCTGATCGGAGCACCCCTGACAAATGTATTGTCGAAGTAATTGAGGAGTTCGGGGGCTTTTTCCAATAACTTTGACACCTCCAGATAGCCTTCAATAACGCATTCCACAGGCAAAAAAGCGACGGCTAATAGCATCCGGACAGCATTTCGAAAATCAATGTTCTCATTGTATTTTCTTTGAAAATCCAAGCTTTTTCATTTTCCTGAAAACTACTTGTCCAAGATGGAAGAGACAAGATTGAATTTCTCCATTAGGAAAATAAAAAGAAAATGCATTCATAGATGCAATTTCCAGATCTACATGTAATGTGATATTACACGGAGGGACACCTTCTTCATTTGGGGCATTTTTTAGAATTTGTGGAAACCACCTTCCATAACGACATCCCATTATAGTAAGCAGCTGATAGAACATGTATGGAACAATATCAAATGTACCATCCAGCATCCACGCATCGCATCCCATCAGTCTTGCAATATTATCCTTTGTCGAGAATATCACAATCCTGTTACTATCGTTTCGATTATCATACAGACAAAAGTGGTCTCCGTTGATAAGAGTTATGTCATCAAAGTTTACTTCACTTATATTTGTTGGCTCGATCATCTTGTGTTTCCTTCGAAACCTTCTTGCCATTACCTTGACACTTTCGACAGATGGAAGAACGTCAGCTCGGTTAGGATCTTTTTCAGCTAAAACTTTCAGAGCAATTTGTGAAGGTTTGGCGAATTTTTGGCTTTCTGTCATTTCTCTTACTTTAGTGATTGTTATTCTTTTTTCTATGTCAGATTGTTCATGTTCGTGTACATTTAAATTTGCGCCGTTAATTAACTCATAAGATCAAATTAAGACACGACACGGATAAGAGTCATAAGAGTCATTTGTTGTTATCCTTCTTTTGCAAATATCAGTCCGGCTGCATTTCCAATATATTTTTTCATTGCGAGTTCTGTCTATAACAAAAGTGTAGCCATTCAACACTGCCATTGGTTTATTCTTACTTGATCTAGTAATTTGTAAATTATTGGTTTCACGCTCTTGTACACCGGTATTCATCGTAGAAGTATCAATAAGTTAGAAAGAATCGATTTCTAGCTGTCATAGCTGACAATAGGATGAGATAGCAGTGCTCCTATCAAGCCAGTAGGTCACTGTCGCTCTCTATGCCATCATGGCTTACATACACTATCATATAACAGTCAATGCGATCCAACGATATTGAAATAAGATGATAACTGTTTGAAAGTAGGACGTATAAAGAATCCAATGGACTGATTATGCATGATAGATGGAATGGATATATAAATTGAAAAATGGTAATTCAATGACATTGATATTGGTTGCTTGAAAAAGGACTAAAAAGGAATGTTTTGACAAAATGTGAAATTTTAGAATACGGCTCTTTCGTTTGTGTAGTGTTGATTTGTTTTTATTCAGTCATCTGTATCCGATTAAAACATGTGCAAGCGGCAAATAAATACATGCACTATTATTGCTATTATAATAACAAGAGCATTATTGCCGAACATATTATGAATGATCATTCCACTCTTTTGTTAAACATTGGTGAATTCAACATTGATTTTCTTGATCGTCAGAATGACCCTGTCCGCACTCGGATTGCTGAACCTAAGGATATTTATCGCTACAAACCTGCGTTGAATCGCAAACATGAATTGCATGATCAACAGTTTCTATCCGTCTGTGTCTGTGTCGAAGAAAAGTACTGTCGAAGATGTGTCTGTGCCGAAGAAAAGTACTGTCGAAAAAGTGTCTGTGTCGAAGAAAAGACCGAAAACATAGACATCCATTTGTCGAAGAAATGTCCTTGTCGAAGAAGTGTACCACATCCCTTTCAAACAGTTATCATCTTATTTCAATATCGTTGTATCGCATTGACTGTTATATGATAGTGTATGTAAGCCATGATGGCATAGAGAGCGACAGTGACCTACTGGCTTGATAGGAGCACTGCTATCTCATCCTATTGTCAGCTATGACAGCTAGAAATCGATTCTTTCTAACTTATTGATACTTCTACGATGAATACCGGTGTACAAGAGCGTGAAACCAATAATTTACAAATTATTAGATCAAGTAAGAATAAACCAATGGCAGTGTTGAATGGTTACACTTTTGTTATAGACAGAACTCGCAATGAAAAAATATATTGGAAATGCAGCCGGACTGATATTTGCAAAAGAAGGATAACAAAAAATGACTCTTATGAGTTATCATTGTACGCAGTAATGGGCAAAAGACCGTTCCAGGCCACCATAAAATTCAAAAAAATAGTATCTTTAAAAACGACATAAATTCATGAATTTGAACCCTTTTTCAGGTTTTTAAGACCTAAATACATGAATTTAGTCCATTCAAAAAGTACCATTTTTGAAAAAATGGTACTTTTTAAAAACGACATAAATTCATGAATTTGAACCCTTTTTCAGGTTATGAAGACCTAAATTCACAAATTTGGGCGTTTTTAAAAATACCCAATTTTCAAATTTTTCAAAATCTCAAATTTGAGAACTACAATTTTTACCTTGAAAATCATGACCGTTCTAGGACACTAAAAATTATAAAAGTTGAGAATTTCAAATTTGAGAATTACAATCGGGCGAAGCCCTAGAACCTTCGGTTCGATTTTCACCTCGCTTAAATCATGACCGTTCCAGGACACCGAAAATCAGAAAAGTTGAGTATCTCAAATTTGAGAATTACAATTTTCATTGCTTAAATCATGACCGTTGCAGGACACCGAAAATCATAAAAGTTGAGAATTTCAAATTCATGAATTTTATCCATCTTTCAGGTTTTTAAAATATATCATGTGACTAGCGAACCGAAGGTTCAGGGCTTCGCCGTTAAAAATATTTCTTTAAAAATGGAAGAAACAAAAATGGAAGGAACTTCAGAAATGGAAGGAACAAAAATGGAAGAAACAAAAGTGGAAGGAACTTCAGAAATGGAAGGAACTTCAGAAATGGAAGGAACCTCAAGAATATATCCTTCGTTATCTCAATTAAACTTTTACGGAGCAGCGTGTCTTCTTTCTTTCTTTCTCTCTCTCTCGTTCCTGTCTGTTACAGGAATATTGTATTCACAATGACATGCATTCTTTAAAACAATTGCTTGTCTTCAATGAGAATAATTCCCATATGCTTTTAATAGAATGACCTTGAACGCTAATGGAAAAATACACCAACTATCGAACCATGTCGGCACTTTTATCGACAAACTTTCTGACATCGGCGCGACAGTTGGTGTATTTTTCCATTCAAGCAATGTCGCATGAATGATTGTTATTGAAACCAAAATGAAGAGAAATGCTCATTCATTTCTCTTCTCTCTCATATGTCTATTGTCTTTAGATTGTACTTGTTCTTTTGTTCTCATAGTGTGAATGAGATTTCACAACTCGCATTATGCGCTATTGTTTGTGATTTCCTTCACCCCTATCAGCTGAAACAATTTTAACAGCTGCTACACGCTAATTCTTTTGAGAAAGTTCTGAAATAGATTTTATTCCATTTAAAATGAGAAACATTAGAGACATTCT
Organism: Prostheceraeus crozeri; assembly: GCA_907163375.1. Taxonomy (NCBI): domain Eukaryota; kingdom Metazoa; phylum Platyhelminthes; order Polycladida; family Euryleptidae; genus Prostheceraeus; species Prostheceraeus crozeri. The sequence continues at coordinate 16,011 of CAJQUW010000824.1, forward strand.
AAAAATATACGGCAAACAAAACCACATTAAATTTCGATTTAAATGAGATTGCTAAGCAATTGGAATAAAGAATTTTAACATATTGATGAGTAATGAATTACTATTGATAAAAGATGTGCGAAACATTTACTCTACTAATGCAATGCAACAATGTAACGTTTAAATTTAGATTAAATTAAATTATTTCAAAATTGAATAAGTAGTAAAGAAAGACATCATTAGAGACCAGTTTTAAATCAATACCCCCCCCTTCTGACTAAGTAGGTAGGAAAGTCATCATTATAAAAATGTTTTAAATCAATACCCCTTCTGACTAAGTAGTAAAGAAAGACATCATTAGAGACCAGTTTTAAATCAATACCCCCCCCTCTGACTTCTAGGGGTCCCTTAAGAAATTTTTTTATTATAAAATGAGCAACATAAATGAGTTTTTGAAATTATATGGAACGCAAACTACGACAAATTTCGACCTAAAGAAAATCGCTAATCGATTAGGAATAAAGAATTTTCACATATTGATGAGGGATGAATTACAATTCCTAAAAATAGGCCCATCAATAACTGTAAATTTCATAACAAATCTTCATACGTCAAATGAAAAAGGTGTACATTGGTCAGCAGGCGTTAAAAATCATCAGCAGAACTATTATTTTGATCGCCCGGAGGCTGAGAACTATTGGTTCGATTCATACGGTTTGCCCCCTACAAATGAAGTAAAAGAATTACTTGAAAATGGAACTTATAATACATTTCAAATTCAAAAACCGGGAACAACTTATTGTGGACAATTATGTCTTTATGTTTTATTTAAATTACAAAAAGGAGTACCATTTCTAGATATTATGTTAGAGTTAAACAATCTATAACTCAAGCGAAGCTAGCTAAAGCGCCACCTAAAGGTTAAAGCTCTGTTTTCTGTAGTTCATTTTGATAAAAACGGCCCCTGATATCCTCATTATCTAAATCTTTAATTTCGTAAGTAAACGGATAACTTTGATTTATTTTACAAATTTCAAATATCTCTTTCGTCCAGTATCCGACGAAGCCCTTTTCAAATTTGTTCTTATATTTAAATATTCTAACTCTATCTCCAATTTTAAATTTCGGCTTAAGTTTCTGCAAATTCGGATTACTCTCATTCAAATTATTATTCTCGAATATTTTTTTCGTATCAAATCAGGGTCGTCAGAAGCATTCTTTGGAGTTTCTTCAATACCAGAATGAACTTTATTATTGTACTCTTCTACAACTCCTGGTAATATCTTCAACCATTTCTGATTTCCTTGCTGAGTAAATTTCTTGAAAATTTTATTTTTTAACGTCCGATTGAATCTTTCTATCACTACGGCCTTCCCAGCATTTTCAGTTGAATAAACAATTTCAAATAGTGGCTGAACGTTTCTGTTATAAAATTCCTATCCTTTATCAACAAACAATTTTTTTGGCTTTCTCTTACTTTCTTTAAAGATTTCTTCAAACGCATATTTAACTGATAGACCACTTTTATTTTTTAAAGGCTTTACCCAAGCGTATCGTGTATATAAATCTATAACGGTCAATGCGTATTTGTAATTAGAACGTCTTAACCTTCGCTTCATTCGGCATATGAATAAGATCAGCACTCCAAATATCATCTTTATTAAATACTTTTACTTTCAATAAATATTTAGGTCTTCTATATTCTTTGTGGATTTCAGACGCATAAACGCCTGAATTATGATTTCGATGGTTGCTCTCAGACAGCTTTGTGCTCGTTTCATTTAAACCCTGTCCGAAAAATATTTTAGCTTGTAAAGCTTTCTTAACAAACATTCTTTCAATTTTTTCTCTAAATGTAGGATTTTGAATACTATCTAATTCTTGAATCATCTTCTTATCAGCTGCATGTCGAGAACTTAGATCATGATTTCGATAAGCTAAATCATGCCTGTAAGCTGCGGCATCTACTCTATTTATTGGTTCTTCACCTGGTTTCGGATTATTATTCTCATCTAGTCTTATATCTAATCGAGTTCCTGGACCAGTATATGAATGACCAGGAAGATGTTTTTCTTTCGAATATTTACTCCAAATAAATCCAGGAAAGTTTTCTAATGTTTTTTGTATATCACCACCGTAGGTAGTAGCCAAACTTTGTTTGTCGTCGTTACCTTCATAAATTTTACAATTTAAGTTTTTATTTTTGTTTAATAGATAATTCAATAAATCTAAATTAGAAATTTTTAATTTAGTTAAATTTTCGGAATTTTTAGAATTCATTTTAAAAGATAAAAAAAATTAAGAAGATAAAAATAAATGTTTTACCGAATAGGACCAAAGGTCCTGAGGTTATTACCTTATCATACTAGGACTTAGATATATTCCAGAACCATCTTTAGTTTCTTTAATTTCAATTAAATCATCAACATTGTGAAGAATATTTATAAGAACACGTTTTCCTTCATCAACTAAATTTAATTTACTAATAAAATTATCTACTATTCCTTCTCCCTTAGCAACTTTCTCTAACTCTCTGTTATGACGTTTTTGTTGTTCTAATGCTGCCTTCTCTGATTTATTTTTATTTACTGCTTGGACAATACCAGCTGTCCCACCTGCAACACTTCCTGCTGCTGCTATGCCACCTATTATTAGGGGAATTAATGGGAGAATCCCGCCATTCTTTTCTTCTTGTAATTGAATATTCTCTATCATTGGTTTACTTATGTAATACTTTTTTTTATTAATAGTAATAGTTTTAGGGGTATTTTTGTCAACAATATTACGTAATTTTAATTCAACAGTTTTATTATTAATACTTTTCGCTTGCGACATTTTTAATAAAAAAAATTTAAGTTATCAAAAAATTTAAATCTATTCTAGTTATGAAAAATTTTAAGTTATCAAAAATTTTTAATCTATTCTAGTTATGAAAAATTTTTAAGTTAAGAATTTTTAATCTATTCTAGTTATGAAAAAAAATTTTATTACTAATTACTAAAAATTTTAAGTTAACAAAAAAAATTAAATTAATTTATCCTCACCATCTTTCCATTAAGAATTTCAATAGAATATTTTACATCTTCTAGCAATAAACCATAAGCCATCAATGAAGTTGTGGAATCTTTTTTTTCAATATTAATTGTTACATCACAACCATTTTTAATAATATCTTCAGATTGTGCACTTAAATCGAAACAGAAAATTGGATATAAATGTCTCCAATCTCCAGGAGTTAATTGTGGTTCAACTCCAAATTCTATACAAAGATTTCTATAAGAATCATATCCTTCCATAAATTGATTATTGGTATCATCGAATCTTAATGGATCAATTGGATATCGGGTTTGATTTAATGAAACTTGTAAACTTCGAATTGTATTAATATGAAAAATATTATTGTTCTTATCAAAACTTGGAGAATTATTTCTTTGAAAAGTTAGTAATAAATATCTTGGAGTATTTGCAGTTCTAGTAAAATGCCAGTTAAATCTTTGTTCGGAAAAAGTTACTGAACTAGCAGTTCTCTTTAGAAAATTAACTGGAATTGGTTTGTTAGTATTTAATCTTTTTGCAATAGCTGATTCAACTTCTAAACTAGGAGTAATATGCTTAATCCACCATTCAAGTCTATCAATTTTTAAATATGCTTTTTTTCCAGTCTTACCAAAAAAGATTAATTCATTATTTGCTGTACGATGAATTATTAACTTAAATTTTAATTGATATGATATTTTAACATAATCTAAATATCCGAATAATGGAGACAATGACCAATTTACTGTCTGCTTACTTTTTTTGTTAAATTCACGTCTTTCTTTATATGCAGTATTGTTTGTTTTATTTAAATGTTTTGCAATATTTTCTACATCTTTCGCAATTCCTGCTGCATCTGTTCCAGCGTGAGTTAAATCCTCAATAATTATGCCATCATTAGTATCAGGAAACCAACCTTCGATTTCATGCTTTTTATTATTTTCACCAATTATTACAAATCTAAGCATTGTATCAATTACACCTGGGGAATCACTTATTGTTTCTATATTTTGAGTTGCAACATCTAAACGCATTTGTGTAAATAAACTTGGAAAAAAATTATTCTCTAGTGTAATATTATCGGTATCTGGTAATGGTGTTGTAAAATTAGCATCACTATATAAAGAATATTCACAGTGTAAAAATGAATCAGGTAAATATAAATAACTCTGCTGATTATCAACTTCAAAAATTAAATCACCTCCAGTATTTACTCTACTGGAAGATCCGGGATTCATAGCAATTCTTATATAGTCATTCTTTTTTTGATTATAACTGACGAACGGAGGATCGTCTAATCTAAATTTATTTTCAATTAGCGAAGACATTTTTATAAGAAATAATTTGACTTTTTGTTTTTCTCACAGATAGAAAAAATTTTTACTAAAATATAATTTTAGAATTTTACTAAAATATAATTTTAGAATTTTGCTAGACCAGCTCCGCTGCTGACGCCATTACCTCTTATTTCTTCAATTGTTTTTTCATTATTTTTACTATCAGACGGAGCTCCGCTCCTCAAGGTTTCACCCCCCACAGCTATGTTAGCAATTTTGTTTTTTGTTTCCTCTGAAAGTTTTTTTAATTTTTTTAGTTCTTCGGAATCATTCTTAAGTTTACGAATAGTTTCTAGTTGTTTTAATTCGTTTTGAGACTTAACAGCATTTGATATTGCACTAGCTGTACTACCTATAGCAGCTGCTCCTTTTGCGGCAGATGAAATCAAATCTTTATTATTTTTTATCAAGTTAACAATACTACCAATACCAGAAAAGATGCCATCCCCTTCTTTTTGGACGGCACCTGCGGGTGCCTTGGACTTTTTGAGTTTCTCTATTATCATAATGGTAAACCGGATTCATACGTGGTTCATGAGCAATTTTTTGATTTGAAGCAAAATGTTTAAGATTGTGTTTATAAATTATAATCATTTTTTAGTAATAAATTTGACTTTTAGGAAAAATATAGATTATAAAAAATGTTTATTTTTTGTTCTTAACTTTTGTAGATTGCGTTTTTGGTTTAACTTTATCAGGAACCAAACCTGCATCAACCATTCTTTTTATTCTATGATTTTCTTTCATAATATTTCTTTGTTTTATTAACTCTTCTAATTGTTTAATTCTTTTAAAATTATCAGCTCTAATTTTATCCATTTTTAAAATTATATTTTTTAAATTTTTTTAATTTTTTTTAAAAATTATATTTATACTTTTATATTTTTAAAATTATATTTATATTTTTTAAATTATATTTATATTTTTTATGATTCTTATTTTTTGTAGGTAAAAAAATATTTAAGTTAATATTTACAATACTCGTTTAAGATTTACGTTTGTGAATGGACAGCAACGTCGAGATAACTTTATTAATTTTCCGTTGTACGTTATCTATTGCGTCAAGCAGCGTGTGATGTATTTTAATTTCTTTTCTATTAACTTGCATTTTCTGCTGATTAATCTTTAATGCCGTTTTAAGAGCATTCAATTTAACTTTAAGAACATCTAACTGTTTTTTAACAGAATCTAACTGTTCTTTATTTTCTTTAGAGTTTTCTTGTAAATTTTTCTTTAATTCATTTTCTAAATTGATTTTAGGATTTTTCATTTTATCAACTTTTTCATTAAGTGAGTTTACTTCATTTATTATTCTATTCATCTTTTTCATTTGATGAGTAATTTTAGAACTCAATTCATCAACACTTTTTTGGAATGTAGTTTGCAACTTATTTAAATTCTTAAAAATTTTTTAGGTAGTTTTTCTATTTCATCTTCTAATTGTTCTTTTAACATTTTTATCTGATGTTTATTTTTAATTACAGCAGATTTTAAATTTAAAGAAAGTAATATTAAAATTTTTGATTGTTCTGAAATCTTTTTAAAAAGTTTTGTTATATCTGCTTCTAGCTCTCTATCCTTTTTATCAAGTTTTGATAATTTTTCGTTTAATGATTTGTCATTAAGTTTAAGCAACTTTAATTCATTCATCAGTGGAACCAAAACATCGTTTATATATTTTTCTTTTAAGTCATTGATTTGTGTATCAACATATTGTTTATTTGTTAACTCTGTATTTTGTTGAGGAAGAATAGAAAGATGCAATGGACCAGATAAAACGTCTCCAGTTTTCATGATATAATTTTCTATTTCTATTTCTAATTCACGATTATTCGGGATATATGCACCTCCACCAACATTTGGTAACATCATTTTTTAACAATAAAAATAAAATTTTTTCTGATTATAAAAATACATAAATTATAAAAATACATAAATTATAAAAATACATAAATTATAAAAATACATAAATTATAAAAATACATAAATTATAAAAATACATAAATTATAAAAATACATAAATTATAAAAATACATAAATTATAAAAATACATAAATTATAAAAAATAAAATTTTTCCTAATAAAAATAAAAAAATAGAAATGACTCAAATTTGTCAAGTTTGCAATATGCGTTTTTTAAATCAAACACTATTATATTCTCATATGAAAAACACACCATGTGGTATGCATATGAATCAATTACAACCTAATAATATTCAACCTAATAATATTCAACCTAATAATATTCAACCTAATAATATTCAACCTAATAATATTCCGAATAATATTCAGAATAATATTCAACCTAATAATAGTATTCAGTATAATAATATTCAATCAGAGCAACCATTACAAAGATTAAAGCATTTATTTATTTCAGATAAAGAACAAAATCTTTATACTGCTAGAATAAATACACCTAGGCAAAATACTACTAGAATAAATACACCTAGGCAAAATAATAATAATTATTTAGCACAAAATAATAATAATTATTTAGCACAAAATAATAATAATTATTTAGCACAAAATAATAATAATTATTTAGCACAAAATAATAATAATTATTTAGCACAAAATAATAATGTAGCACAAAATAATCCTTTTGTTCAAAATAATAATGTAGCACAAAATAATTATATTGATAAAAATCAATTTGTTGAAAGTAATAACAAAAAAAAATATGTTCCGGATGTAATAAAAATATAACATCAAAAAATTTTGCACGTCATTTAAAATTATGCGAACAAACAGAAGAGGTTAAAAAAAATAAAAAAGATAAATTAAAAGATCAGTTATGTCGTAATTGTAATAAATATTTTACAATTCAAGGAATTACTAATCATTATAATTCTTGTATAAGTTCTACAAGACAATGTACAAGTTGTCAAATTACTAAACCTAAGACAGAGTTTTATGATAGTAAATATCAGTGTAAGGATTGTTTAAAAGAAAAAGTTAAATGTAGAGGTTGTCAAAAAATTATATTAAAGAAAAATTTTCAGCGACATGTAACACTATGTCCAAAACTTAATCAACATAATAATCAACATAATAATCAACATAATAATAATTTATATTAGTATTTCAACTAAAATAGTTGTATTTCAACTAAAATAGTTGTATTTCAACTAAAATAGTTGTATTTCAACTAAAATAGTTGTATTTCAACTAAAATAGTTGTATTTCAACTAAAATATTATTTTTTTTATAAAGAATAAATATTATTTTATTAAAATATTCTTAAGCATTCTGGAAGAGAGGAGAGGTATAAAAATACTTCTTTTGAGTATAGGAACAAAAATTCCGACACATTCCGGAGGTTCTACAGAGGTTAAAAACACTCATAAGAGTGTAAGAATGCGAGTCCGGAATTAAAAAATAATAATTCCTAAATTTTTATTTTAAAAATATTAAATGAATAAAAACGAAAATTTGGAAGATTTATATTCACCGGTTATAATTAAAAGTAATAAAAGTAATAAAAGTAATCTAAGTCGTCATAAATCTCTTAATGCAATAAACGAAATAATAAATAATTATATGAATAACACTGAGTT
>CAJQUW010000825.1:0-64295 GCA_907163375.1 Prostheceraeus crozeri
TATTGGCGAAAGGATTTTCAAATTAGTAATTGATCTTAGCGAACAGCAAAGAAGAGGGTTATATGAACAAGTACGAGCCTTTTACATCTCCTGTACACAACAACTGGTGCACTACTTGCCGTTTACGAATAAATTACTGCGAAATCTGAGGTTTCCTTACTCGAAAACCTTGCCTCCTTTTACTATGAAACGTTGACGATCAACGTGGCAAAGAAGCTTTCAAATGTCTTTCAGGATGCTGATCTAACAGCATTAAGATGTGAATTGCAAAATATCAAGCTTCAGGTCGAGCTGTTACCCTTAGTGTTTGGCAGAAGTTCATCAGCTAACTGAACGTTCCTATCTTGAAACGATTAGTTCGCCATTGTTTGATCATTCCTCACGGGAATTCAGATGTCGAAACACTGTTCAGCATGCTTCTATAGTGACGAAAAAACGAACCAGTCTGGATCAACAATGAGTAAGAGCACTCTTGTTTACGAAATCATATTTGAATTCGCGGAATAAGGCATGTTTTGAAGTGCCCTTTTCTGTTCTAATGTTCTGTATCTAATTTCTAATAATCACAATAACAGTATAACTTGTTGTCGTGTGAAGTAGCGAAACTGAAACTACGTACGTGAGTGAAAACCAGCTTCTGTCATGGTCAAATGTGTTGTAATTACAAAGGCGCACAAGCCGTTTATATGGATGCAAAACATGTACATTATTTACAGGAACAATGGGGTGCGCAATGCATTAAAGAATCGAATGCATTCATTCAGACAATAATGACTGACGCACACAACTGATAATACATGGACAATACCAATAACGTTGCGTCACAATCCGCGACACTTGTATGCAATAACAGAAATTCGTAGTATTGTAGTTATTGCATAATAGCCGATAATTGCCGGTCGTAGAAGTGCTGGAGTGTCGGAGTGGTCAAACTCAGACTTAATGGTAGAACAGCATTCCCCAGTTGAAGCAGAACTGTGCAAACTCATTTTCCATATGGCACCAAGTCATTTTTTGAAAATCATTTTTTCGGAGAAATCGGCTTTTACCTATTTTACCGGTTGTTTGCGTAAGAAAATGCTGGAAGTCGCTGTACAAACTGTTTCTAGTGCCGGTATCTAATTTATTCATTGGAATGCGATACAGTTTCCCTAACTAGGTAGCACCAATACTATCACCGATTTTTCGAGTTTAAATTTGAAGCTGAAACAGTTGGAATTTTGGAATAATCCAGTGTAGTGGTACATGTGGTTTTCGATTCTGTACCAACTCTTTAAAAAGTTCGTGCTAACTTCGGCGACATGAATGTGTCTCGAGTTCGTTGTCGCTGCAGTGATCGTCTTCCGATTTTTTGTTAAAGATTTCCTCCCTCCTGTGGACGTGTTCCACCTTTACTTTGAAATACCGGTAAGGCCTACCGGTATCTACTTAGTAATCTTATGATTTGCAAGCATGCCGTTGGCCTATGATGGGTAGTTGTGATAAACTGTAAAAGCTAAACACGCCAGTCGCTAGAGACGACTGATTGCCCTCAAATGCGTAGCAACTGGATGGCGTGAAATTTGGGTAAGGTCCGGTTGGATAGTAAGTAAACTACAAAAGTGCATTACTGGGGCGGATCTTTGGATCCATGGGGGCGCCAATTGGCTTGTTTCCTTCAATCCTTCAAAAACTCAGTATTCTGCACTCACGACTGAAAGGAGATGATAATCATCATAGCATTAAGATTTCAGATATTAGTATCAAAGAGCAAGATTCCATCTCCTTCCTTGGATTGTCGGTTACGAAAGACTTGTCATGGAAACCGTACATCCAGTCCATCAGCAAGTAGGCAGCTCAACGCATTGGCAGTCTCTATCGTGCGGCAGCTATCTTCCACCACAGACTCTGCTATCTTTACAAGTCCACTATTCGTCCTCTGACGGAGTATTGACCTCCTTGAACGGGTTGAGAAACGTGTCAAGAATCTTATGGTTGAAAAACTTGTTAACAAGTTACAGCCGCTCTCCGTCAGTCGGGTTATTGCTTCACTCAGTCTCTTCTACAGATACTATTTCGGTAAAAACAGCTCTGCCGTACTTACTTGTACTTGCAGAGACATTCACCCTGGGCGGGTTGAGTCAGCATCCTCGAGTATGCACACCACATCCCTAACGTCAGCTGTCCAAGAGCAGCGTTCTTGTGCTTGGTCGATGGATAGGACGGTCCAGTCCTTATTCCACCTGCGTAATCCATAGTTATGGGCCGGTGATTCTCTTCAGGTCTTCTTTTATTGTGTGCTCCCATGTTTTCATTTGTCCTCTGCGCTTCTTCCTTTTCGTGGGAATGGTCGGGCTTATTAGTTCGTGGATCAATACTCCCTCCGGTCTTCTAGCCGCATGACCGAACCATGATAGCCGTCTTTTAAGGAGGATGGCAGGTATTCTTGTTAATTGACATTTTTGTCGAAGACGATGCATTGGGATTCGGTCTGATCGGCGATGGCGAGTAATTCTACGGATACAATCATTGTCAAACACCTAATCGTCTCTTACTTTCTTTGGTTAGGGACCAAGTTTCGCAGCCGTACAGCAGAATTGAGCGAATGACGCCCTGATGGATCCTACTTATCGCTATAAGCGATATTTCCCGTTTATCCCGCAATGATTTCCTCAGACGGCAGAAAGCGGCGCGTGCTTGATTTATTCTGTGTTCTATTTCGCTCACAGGCTGTCCAGTTGTTACGCACATTGTTCCGAGATACTTGAAAGTCTCTACTTCCTCTATTACAGCTCCTGCTATTGCAACCTGGACATCAGATCGAGAGACGTGAGACTTTTGGTGTTCGATGTATTATTCTCATTCCAACTGAGAGGGCATATTCATGAATGTCGTTAAGCGCAGATTGTATCTCCAAATGATCATTTCCATAATGAAAACGTCATCCGCGTAGTCTAGGTTGGTGAAAACTTTCGTAGGACTGATCTGAACTCCTCGATGGGCCTGAGGGCGTTATTTAGGATCCATTAGACGGCGTAATCAAAGAGCGTGGGGGATAGTAGGCAGCCCTGTCTGACAGCGGAACAGATTTCAAATGAGTCCGTCAAAATCTTTGCAAAACGCAATTCGAACCAATTCTCAATTCATAGTTGTCTGAAAGAAAATGGACACGTTCTTTATCATAACTGTCACTTTGGTCGTCACCACCAAAGTGATTACATAATCATGAAACTTGGTCTGATTGGTCAGCATACCCACAAAATACGACCGTGAAAATAACGTTCATCAACAAACGATAGAAACGGAGATCGCGCACAGCGAAACTTAGACACCTTAGACACGATAGGTAGGAGGAAGATATGTCGGTAGTTGATAGGATTGTCTTTGAAGCCTTTCTTGTGATGTGCGGACGCACGGGCATGTTTCCAACCCTTTGATGTTTTACCACTGAATTGATTGGTGAAACAGATGGGTCATGGATGGTGCGAGCTCACTGGCACATTCACAAAGTACGTAGTCCTTAAAGGAATTGTGTCACAAATTATGATTAGTTACATGTAGAAGTAAAAAGTTGATGAAAGGACACATTGATGAATTGTCAGTTAATATTTTCAAATAGAATCTACAACCTTAGAGATTTAAGAAAATATTCTTGAGAAGTCGGTAAAGGGAAAACCAAGTCTTAAATTAATGTAGACCTATTTCAATGTATAAGAAATGTAATGAATTACGATTTTCAAATAAACATCACGACCTGAGATTGAATCAAAAAAATGTTCGTCAAGGTAGCAAGTATTTCATTTCCAAGTTGATTGATCAATTGAAAATTCAAAGAATTATTCTTTTGTCTCGGTAGGATGTACGTGGTGTGATCCAAAATGTCCCGGACTAACCTACTTGCAGATAACCTGTGATAACGAATACTACTTCAGATGTAAATTTAGGTCTTTAAGGCATGAGAAATATGGTTGCCGAAATTTTTCCGGTCAGTTTTCTATTTTTTCAAAATTTTCAAACATTTTTGTCTGAATTTCAAGATTTTCCTATAAATTCTAGCGATTTAGAATTAATATATTTAGATTAACTTGACAGTTAAGCTATCACTAATAACCTGACTAATAATTAACGGAAAAACAAATGTTTTGTTCCAGAAAACAGTTTACTTTTCAATGTATGAGCCGTTAGCATTCGTCACTTTTTGCCAACGAAGTCTCAATTCACAAAAAGCTTTATGAAAAAATTCCGGTGTCAAAGAATCAAAAAACTCAGTAACTGCATCCCGCAGTTCAACTGGCGATTCAAAATGGTGTCCACGAAGATGCTTTTTGAGGAATCTAAACAGATAGAAGTCACTTGGGGCCAAGTCAGGTGAATAAGGAGGATGGCTCAATAGTTGAAATCCGTTTCTCGTTAAGGCATTGGTTGTCTCCTGCGAGGTGTGAATCGGAGCATTGTCATGAAGCAAGTAGAGGGGAATGTTTCGTGGCTTTCTTATTTTCTTCCTCGCTTCAGATAACAGATTGGAATAATATTCGCTATTGATTCTTACTCCTTTATCCGCAAAGTCAACCAGTTGGATTCCCGAAGCGTTCCAAAAGACCGTCAGCATCAACGACCGGCGATGTGATGTTCCGGATCGCATTTTCAAAGGGGCAGACTCGCCTGATTTTCGCCACTCTGCAGATTCTCGCTTACTTTGAGGCAGATACAAACTTAAAGGTGTTTCATCCTCTGTAAGGATGCAGTTCAGAAACTGATCTCCGTGCATTTCGAGGAGATCCAAATTTGACTGTGCCGCCAGAAGTCTGTTCTCCTTCATTTCAGGTGACAGAAACTTCGGTACGAAACGTGATGCCAGTTTGCGATATCCAAGTCTTTCGATGATGTCATGACAGGAGTGATAACTGATTCGCAACTCTCTTGACAACTCACGGATGGTTATCCTTCTGTGTGCTGTAATCACTTCATCGCACTGACTCGATTTCTCTTCCGGAATCTCCTGCGGCCGACCAACAGTTGAAAAATCTTGCTCCACAGATTGTCTTCCGCGTTTAAATTCGCTTATCCAGAAATAAGCAGTAGTTCTCGATGGAGCTTTGCTTCCATATGCCAGGCTTAATTCCTTTAGAATGTCACCATTAGCGAAGCCGCGGATCAGGAGGTATCGTATCACACTGCGATATTCGACTGAAGACACGCTTGTCACATCCATCATGAAAACTGATAGAACAAAGAACCATCGTTGACACGGATTTCTTAATGAATGCGTGCTGAATGAACTTCACTGATTGATATCGTAACACATGAAGCAATTAACAAAAGACGTGCAATATTCATGGCAAAGATATCCGTCAAATAAGGTACAAATCAAAATCAATCTAACTATAACAATAAGACAAATCGGATCTCGATCAATTCAGAAAATACAGAAATTCATGTTAAAATGTAAAAATATTTTTTAAAAATAGAAAACTGACCGGAAAAATTTCGGCGACCATATTTCTCATGCCTTAAAGACCTAAATTTACATCTGAAGTAGTATTCGTTATCACAGGTTATCTGCAAGTAGGTTAGTCCGGGACATTTTGGATCACACCACGTATGACATTTTATTGGTTTTCGAAATAATCGAAAATTTTATTGAAACTTAGAAAGTCCTAAAATTGAGTCTCAAGACTTTTCATTTAAAAAACGTCCAGCTGTTTTATATCCTTGATGTACTGGTTAATACTACAGCAGATGTTGATATCTTTGTTCTGTTGTAGAGCTGTTGGATTTCAAAGACTCTCGTTCAAGGAACGGCGAATTGACGTATGACGTATCCGGTTCTCCTGTTGGCTAAAAGCATGAATGTCGCTATCACTGGGCAAGTTCCTATTTTTTGGTGAGTTACGAAGGTTATCGTGAATGACTTACCATCAGAATAATATTCTAGACTTCATTTAGATATACCACTACGGTGCATCGAAATATTCATATTATTTTCATTTCAGACAAAATGTTGCCAAATATGTGCTTATAACCGGCAAAGACACGTATATTCATTGTTTGTCATAATATTGACCTAGCATAATAAGAAATGCACTAGTTGTAAAAAGTTGTCTGTTGAATCGAATTACTTGTCATGTATGCATATTAATTTCTTTCTCGAAAACATGGTTGCCACACCAAGCTGAAAAACGGGAATTTCTGTTATGCAAGTGCGTCTCTATACACAAGAAACCTATAGGCCAGAACAGCTGTGAAGGATGATCTCGCGGCAGTTGGGTGGCCTCCAGAATGCTGATTTGTCTCCGAAATTGATGCGAGAGGTGGTAGCCTCCAACCGAAGATATAAATAATATAATATTAACAAGAAGAATACAGGAGGACAATAGGGTAATCAAGCGAAAACTCGACGATGAATAACTGTCAAATATAGCCATGCGGCAGAAAATGATCATCATATACAGTAATGCACCGATTTACGTAAGGGATGAGTTCCTGGAAATCATTGCGTAAATCGGGCAAAGAATCAATACGAAATTAGAAGATGCGTTCTGCAGCTCAGCATAAATAAGAGATTTGTCAAACTGCACTCTACTTTCGTTTCCAAATCTCGTAATAAAACAAATGCTTAGGGTAGAATGAGCATATTTCCTTGAATGAAAATATCCGTATTCTTATTCCTTCGACCGTTTATTCAAGATAAAGATAAAAAAAGGAAAATTACAGAACCCACATTTTCGGCATAGCCTTCAGCAGGGGTGTCAAGCAATGTCTTTCAACGCTCAAAATGAACATCTATTTGTGAGCCTTGAACAGAAGTCTCCGCAGCTTCCACTTTCCGTCGGTCATTGACTAACTTGAGATTTCTGTGAATGACGTTCGATTTTATGCGTGCCATTGTTGCGATTCGCGCGTGTTTACACTCGCGCGCGTTTTTCTGACAATTTGCGCGTGTAAGCGTGTTTTTTTCCTTTTTTATCCATTTTGCGCGTTTTTTTAAGTTTTCGACTTCTATTTTTAATTTTTGATAATAGAAAACTTTGGTTCTAAAATATCAAAATCAAGATATCAGAATTTCAAATTACATGCAGTTTCTAGATAAGCCACATGTATAGCCTATCAAAGATCATTTAGGTTCATTAACATCTCACTAAATGGATAGCCTATAGGCCCACTGCTCGTATGCATCTACCACTTAAGGCACGTGTGTATTTGACTTGTCCTGAAAAATACCAAAGCTCTTACTATCTGATCTGCAAATTTAAGCTTTGTAAAAATTCGTTTCATCAAATATTAGCGATCATAGTTGCCATTTTGGCTTATTTGTAAGGAAATACATGTGCGCGTGTTTTTCGACCTTGCGCGTTTTTTTACCCTACGCCAAGAATCGCAACACTGATGCGTGCAGTATTGACCGAGTCGTGACCTTTTAAATGCTGAAATACTGCAGAATTCTCTTTATCTAAATGTTCTGTAACACGAGAATGTATTGTACGTGCCGATTCACCGATATGATGTACGTGTCGATGATATGTAGTGCATTTTATATTTTTCTCAACTTGAGTCGCTCTCTTCATCTGTTTTCTCTTCGCATTCCAAAGCTGTCAGATCGTCATTTATCAGCTCTTTATTATGTGATTCTAGAAGTTCAGTGACGTCGGTGTCATCGACCTCTTCGAAGCCGGCCTGTCTGGCACGTTGTGAGATTTCACGAGTAAACAGTTAAAATTATAGTGCATGTTTTCAGATTTTTTCTTGGCGCTGAATTACGTATAAGCGGGACAGTGTTTGCTTAAAACGAGGTATAGTAGAGAAGCATGTATTGCGTATAACGTGGTTGCATATACCGGGGTATTTCTGTATTAAACACTTAGAAGAAAAAAGCTTTCATTTATCTGAAGAAGCAAGTAAGACAAATAACAGCGCCATGTTCAAAGAAGCATTTGTCTTAACAAAACGGGCACGCGAATTGAAGAGTGATTTAGAAAGTGTCACAGCTTCCATAATGGACTGATGAAGATGAAGTAGTTTGTGTGTTTGTATCGGCCGTAGAGATGATGTACTTCACATTAGTTGCTTCAACATTTCATACATATGTAATACATTGTATTTGGTTAATATTAGTTATTACATGTTCTAATTAAAGGTGTAGGCATGTAATATTTCAAGCAATCTCTTGGTGTATGCATTGATCTTATAAAACATCTTAAAACATGTGAATCTATCACTTTTTCTTTATAGAGAAACATGTATTATTATCTACAGATTGTTTCATAAAAAATGGATCACCCTTAAACATCGCCTTAACTTCAACTTTGTCTAACTCCGCCAAACTTGAACGAATTTCTCTGAAATTTGGAAGATATGTCAGTTGTGCTTACTAATATCATTGTTGGAAATTTCAAGCATGAATATTGAGTTGTTTTCCTGTTATAGATAAAAAAGTAGTAGATAATTTGATCTTCATTTAACAATGTTACACAAAATCATACCTCACTCTTATAAAATTACATTTGTTTCCTTTGTTATGTAATATGTTGTTCTACAAGCCAAAAGCTATCAAGCAAAACAAAAATAAAGAAAATCGGTCAATCAGAGCCAGTATAGCACCATTATTCATCAACAATAATGTAACTGCTACATGTGATTAACTGGACTTCATGTTCCATAGCTTCCTGACTTCGTTGCGGTGGTGTTGGCAGCACTCCTGATTGCTTTCAGCTAGAAATCTATCTCTTACCGGTTGAAAACAATACAAAGCACAAATGAACAATAACGAGATCGTATTCACAAAAGTTGGCGAAATCAATGGGATCGGGTTGTCTGGTCTGATGAGGCATCAGTCCGTCTGAAGGATAGTGATGGTCGATTGAGATTATGGATAAAATCTGATCAGGAAATTCCGAGACATTTACATCGTCCCCGGGTACAAGGTGGTGCGACTCTACTGATTTGGGCTGGCATTTGGACCAATGGCCGCTCTGAACTTCACATACAGCAAGGAACCATGAATTCTGAACGCTATGTGAATGTTTTACGAATGAACATTGGCCAAATGACAGATTAACTTGGTGATCCATCGACTTGGTTATTTATGGATGATAATGCTACGTGTCACAGGAGTAGTAGAGTCAACTTATGCAAGTCTCAATTAGGGCTTAGGACATTATCTTGGCCAGCTCGTTCTCCTGATCTGAATCCCTAAAACGTAACGTTCGTCGTTCACTGCTACCTACAGATGGCGTATCACAACTTACGTCACTGTTAAAAAGAGAGTGGAGAAAGTTAGATCAGTCAAAAATCAACGATATCATCGAATCAATGCCTAGACGAATTGGTAATGTCATTGACAATAAGGGTAGGGCCACAAAATATTAGCTTCTTAAGAAGCGTTACTGTATCATAGCTTATCAGATTATATAAGGACATTTAAATATATTAGTGACATGAAATAACATGAAAAATGCTTTTTGTATCATACTTATGTTTTATGTAGTCAAATTTTAGGATGATCCACTTTTTATGAAACGGACTGTATTACAAAAATTTTAGATGCTCACATCTTCAATTTTTCTCTTTTTGTCTGTACTTTGATGATGCATTATTAACTAGTTGTAATATCGTAAATTTAAAATACCGGTAACTGCAATTATTTTTATGATATACTTAATAATACGTTTTTCATGCTGGTTATAAAATCTAAACTTCATTTTATGCATATGAAGTGGCAATATTCGTGTGATCATAGTTTGCATTTTGTAGACGGGAAAAGCGGTAATATTATGAGACAAAGAAGTTTCAGCCATGCGGAAAGCATGCCCTTAAATGAGAAAGCACTCGAGGACTTTCCATAACTTCTTGCTGATTGTTGAAACTACTGGTTCATCGCATAGCAGCTTTAGTCAGCGAAGCGGAGGGTCGTAGGAAGGTTGTTGTTAATTCACTCTGATTGGGAAGATCACCAATGACATCATCAAGAATTTTTGCATCGCTTCTACGCATTGCCGATTCATTTCAGGTGACTTTGAGTGGACTGATTCGGGCAGTTAGACTGGAATCAGTCCTTCGATTATATACAACATAATGGAAACCGAAAACCTCCCGGAGTACACCTTTAATAATAATTCTGTGCTTTAGGAGGATGACATTTGTAGCATGGCTAATTTGAAATGGTCTTCTAAGGACATAAAAGTAAGCGAAACTGAGAAAAGTATGGAAAGAAAGGTTAGATGAACGTTCAAAAATTCACTTCCTTGCGTATTTTAGAAGCCGTGTATATTGAATCGTGCACCACCCCTCTGTGTTGATAAAGAGTCTGCATATTGTTTATTTGTTGCCATGGTAGTCTTCATTGCTGATATTCTTTTGTGCCATCTTTCCGTCCGTCCGTGTCTTGAGTTTTATTCATTGCATCTGTGTACGCATTTCACTTTACGGCGGCCGTCTATCACATGATTAGAAGCCTCGAAAGCGCTCGCGATTGTAATCTGTGTTAATGAATTTACAATCTGGCGACTCTATTTGTTAGTCTATAGACCCGATTATTACGACAAGTCTTATTTTTTATCGGACTACTATATTGCCTCAAATAATTCTTTAATCGACAAGAAATTCGCTGTGAAAGTTCTTATCGACAAGGTCGTCTGTGATGTTAGCAATTCAACGTGTGAACTGTCAGCTATACTCTTCTATTCTAGTGGACTCCAAGCGATCTAACTCCTTACTGCTTTTCCGCTTCCTGATTGGCTGCCGATCTCCTATCCTATGCGGTCAGATTGTCACGTGCTTCTTTGCCTAGCTTCTTACGCCAGTATCGAGTCGACGACACGTAGGCTTTGATCTATTGCTCGCCTGCTCGGAATCATTCAAAGAAGTTTTCTATGAATCTGTTTCGCGTCGTGTTTCTAACAATTTCCATACGCGTCGGGTGACGGTCATGGAAACCCAACGATTTCCATCTTAGCTAAAAAGGAAACTCGCGATGAAGCCACTCAGTAAAAAAGCGCACTGTGATCGAACAGAAGCAACTCTGGGATGAAGGCCGCCGAAACTCGGAGAGAAAAGTTTTCAAATCAGTCGCTCGAAGGTGTCGACCGCGAGCGTGAGAACATGGAGCGGAAGAGGGAGAAGCGATTTGGCAATCTTCCAGATATTGAATCGCAAACTCCTGAACTGGTTTTCTAAATTGGGGAACCATAAAGCTGAAATATCTGGCCGGTTACTGATTTCAAAAAGCTCAAACCACTAGCTCTGCGGTGGAACATCCGGAAAAGATTTATCTTTGTTTTTTTCTTAACAGATATTTGATATTTTTGTTAGGCGAGGTGATAACTGCGGGATCAAACACTGCTGTAAGGAATGCCTCTTAAACAATGAATTAATTTTTACTTGCCGTTGTGTAATTCATTATTGCATGAGTAATGTTTTGGGAGAAAAGTTTCTGTTTTAAAACGCAAGGAGATTTTTCAACTGGGAAAAGCGGGGTTCATTCGAGTGCGCAGCTGTTGTATTGATTGTGCACACACACAGAAGATTGTATTCAGTTTGTTAATTTAGTGGGGTTGTTGAAATGATCGTCACGTGCCACGTAGGTTAATACAATCTCCATGATATCATTCTGGTCTTGTGCATTTTCGAAACAATCGAAGATAGTCAGTGTCAGTTTAAACAAAAGGAATGTTAGTTATTGGGTCGTGCGTTGAAATCCTTGCGAGTATATATTGTCTTATTTAAACTTTTTGACCTTATTTGACTACATTTGACCTTATTTTTACTCTATTGACTTTATTGACCGCCCTAGTCATTATTTGGCGTGACAAGAAAGTAGTGGGCCATGGTATGAGCTGTATCTGTGATTATTTGAGTGCATTTTATAGGGAATAGAACGGTTCCGCGGATTTGTTGATGGAAATAGTAATTCTCGCATTTTGTCCGAATATGGAATGAGAAATATAGGGGGCACAGTGGTTTGGAATTCGATTATCACCTAAAAATTTCTCCCTATCTCTTTGGCAAAAACTGGTTTGCAGTTTTCTGGACATACTTAGTACATAGTTGTTCGAGAAATGTCAATTTTAATAAAATCATCAAGCCTATTTTCAAGGGAAATTCAAATTTTGAATTGTTGTGTAGTCTGTGTTTTAAATATTCATTTAATTTTGTTTGATAAAAATTATCTTTGGAAAACCTGTTGACATCTTTTGACTTTGAATGTACTCTTTTTTATGTTAATGTTACAGGTTGAAAAAGGTCTAACTTTCGTAAATATTTTTTATCATACTTTCACCGAGAAAATTGAAATGTTAAATTTCTAATTAGTTCTATTGTCTAGCCATGGAGTTAAATTTATTAGGTGATTATTTCTTATAAGGATGGAATTATCCCATACCAAATAATAATATTTCAAGCAGAAATGAATGGTAAATCACGTTTTTACAGATGAACGAAACTTTTATTCCAATGATCAATTTTTTTCATTGCAATGCTATGCATGTCGACTGTTCTAGGCAATAATAGCCGCAAGTAGCTTCTTCTCGTCATTGAGGTGGGTGGTGTTCGTGAATTTATCGTTTTTCCACGTTTCAGAAAAGTCATGATGACATGACTCGACGGATTGTTCACTCCACGGCCCCAGCCTGGTTCCTTTCAGTTGGTAAAACGGCGGAAAAATGGAAATGAATGAATATAAAATAACGTTCGCTAATGATCAAGTCAGAAAATGGCTCCTATGTTGATTGTTGATTGATCAAGTAAAATATACTTAACTTGTCCAGGATTTAGTGTGACAAAGGAACTAAGAAAAGTACCGGATATTGTAACTTTCTTCTATCTTTATGCACGAAGAAGATAATGTTTCAGTACTGAATTATTGTATGGAACAATACAATGCATGAAAGAAACCTATCCAGCTGAGAAATCAATCCAATAATCTGAGAGTCCGTATCTCGACATGTACATGTACAATGTATTTTTAGCTTGCTTTAAAATATCATGCACGTCAAATTATGACAATTTGACAATCTGCAACCGGAAAAATAGGATACTTAGAAAACATTCTTGATCAGAAATTTAAAAATTATTCGAGATAGTCGTGTAATTAATGAATAATTAGTAAGATTGATATTTCTCAAGTGTGCTTACATGGTATGTTCAAAAAATGCTAACAGTTTGGAGAAATTTTAATGATAAAATTTTAAAGATGCTCTCCATACTCCTCAAAAAATTTTAAATTTGAATTTTCTCGAAAATGCTGGATGATATTTTTTCAAATTGACATCTCTCGACAGCATGTACTAAGTATGCCCAGAAACTGCAAAAAACTGGAGAAATATTTAGGTGATAATCGAATTCAAACCCACCGTGGGAAAGGGGAGGGTAGAGGTACCCGAAAATTATTGGGTTCAAAGAAAAAACTACATAGTGCAACATAGGTTTCAGTCATTTCCTTGTACAAGTGACCTTCCAGAACTTGTGGCCATTCGGCAAAAATCGGGTTGTGATCACCAAATGAATGATACATTAGATGTAGCCTACATGCAACAATAGCATCCATTCCATAAAGTCTACATCTACATGTAGATTGCACAGTGTGCATTGATTTAATAATGTATGGAGCATTTTATGCTATAGACTGGAAATAAATAAAAAGCATTATATTGTAGAGCTTCTGAGAAGAACGATGAGTATCGGCAGGGGTAAAATACCAGTATTTCAGATGCTGAAATTCGGGCCGGATTTGAAATCCGATGAACCCCTAGAAAATGCCATATCAATGCAGTTGTACTGTTTACAATGGAGGTTCATCTAGCCAGGAGTCAACGTTTTCAGGTAAATAGCAGGCATCCGAGCTTAGTGAATGCAACAGTACAACATGTAGCGTGCCTCACGAGATGAACAACGCACCGGGTGTGCCGGGGAGATGGAATGAATGTTTGTATATATTAGAGCGACAGCCAATGAGAAGTGACCATCGCATCTGAATGATAGAAGGGATACCCCGGTAAGCTAAAAATTGAGACCGTGCAATAAAAGAATAAAAACGCGCAGTAGACATTACCCCAAAGGGATATCAGTAAATAGATCGAGCTGTTGTCCCCAGAGGAGCACTACACTATAGAAATGAAGTAAAGAAAGCGAGGTCTCTAAATGTAAGAAGGCCGGAGATTTAAAGGCTTGCAGAGTTGAAGAGGGCACACAACCCACATACTAGTTGACGCCTCCGTCGAAGCGGGCGACGGCAGCAGCGAGGGCCAAACATTCGTTACGGACTTGGTGTTGGCTTGAGAGCTGAGCCCACGCAGTAGAGGTGGCGGGATGATACCATGAGATTTGCGAAGGCGTGGCTTCCACGTACACACAGTCCACAGTAGACGTAGCCATGGGAATCCACAAGTCTTTGGCAGGAGCCATCGAAAGGTTTTAAGGATGGCTAGGAGGAGGGCGTGAAGTTGGATTGTGGCGGTGAGCCAGAAGACCAAGTAACTCACTAGACATTGTCGTAGTTTCGGAGGAACCGGATTTGACGGCCGAGGCGCTGATCGGAAGAGCGGAAGTCCAAGAGAAGACCGAGGTAGTCGAGGCGGCGAGTAGGTTTTAACACTGACTTGGCGAGGTGAACCACGAACTTAGCCCATCGGAGGCGGAGCAACAGGCGACGAGAATCTTTCGTCGGAGCGCCGCGAGAATTATGTCATCAACGTGGACATTGGCCAGAGGAATCAGAGCTTGCAAAGGTCGAATAACGTCTTGGAGCACAGCTTGCCGGTCACCAGGAGAAGAAGCTAGGCCCATGGGTAAACGCGTAAAGCGAAAGCGGCGGCCTTGATGATAAAAATTTGTAATATCACGGGCACGCGGATCCAGGAGAATAGAGTAAAACGCATGCCAGAGGTCAAGGCGAAGCAGGGAAGCAAAAGCCGGGAGATGCACCTTTTTGCAGCGAATTCTATAAACCGTCCCTCTTCAGTAATAGAAAGGGGTAACTGGCTCAACGATGCCCGCCTTGAGGAGCTGCTCGATATACCCTGAGATGCAGGCGGATCGTCTGGAGGGTGGACACGGCGTTTACCCACGGACGTGCGACGATGCAGGGCGGAACCCGGTGATGGCCCGGGAGGAAGCGGGTCTCCAGTTGTTGTTGTTTTACCCGGCTCCATCCAGCGGATAGGAGGCATCGTATCGAAACAATACGAAGCGACGCACCCAGTAAGCAAATATCTCTGAATAGGGGCGGCGGCCATCGCTGAAGGGATTTTGGAAAGGCATAGCCAGATAAACCACAGGGGAGGAAGCTTAAAGAGCTTCGTTGCATATCCCAACAGCTACGATTCGGCTGTCAGGATCCCCCGCAACTTAGTGTAGCCAGTGAGAAAAGGCAATTAGAATAACACATCAAACTGCCAACGCTAGAGCTGAAGTGTCAACCTTTTTAGTCGCCTCTTACGACCCAGTCTGACAGAACGTACCCAGTCTGGACACCCCCAGGTGGCGGCCGCCCAAGTCGGTAAAGTAGAAACCACAAACTTGAGCGGCTTGCAAGCGCTGAGGCCATCGGATTGGAACGAGAACTCAATGGAGTCTGGGAGCGACTGGAGATAATCGTCGAGAGCTTGTTCCGAAGGACGGTCGGTCGGAGGAGGATCGGGCTCTGGAAGCCAGTCGAGCTCGTCCGTAATGTCGGAAATGGCGGAGAAAATCTTGCGTCTGTGCAACAAAGTTGGGATCCAAAAACTTCCTGCGCGGAATGGCCTGGGTGACGGCGTGCGCGGTCGCCAGTGAGGAGAGGAGGGTTCAACCTCCATCGGAGTCTACATGTATATGGGGTTGAGATGATGGCCGGTGAGGTGGAGAATCCGGAGTTGGCGGTAGCCAGATGGGATCGAGCAGAATGTCATGTAGGGCTGCAGAAGAGCAGACGATGACTGCTGCAGCGATGTCACGCTGGTCAGAGCAAGGTCCGGTAGCGGGGGCGTGGCGATCCCGGGTCGAAAATCCAGGGACTGCGAACTGTCTGGAGAAGGAGATCGACTAGGCCGAAGGCTTAGAAGGTCCGGCGGCAGAAGGTCCACCTCGTCGGTCTCCTCCTCCACGCGATGATCCACGGGCGCCGCGGGTAGGTCCGTAACGGGATAGATGGGTCGGAGGCGGTGGTGGGATGGCCATAGTGGACGTCTTCCTGGTCTTGGAGAACCAAGGTCGTGTGCTTCCAGCGGTATCCGCAAGGAAGGAGTAACTGCTGAGCTCGAGATTTTTTTATAAAAGAGTTTTTTAGTTGGCATTGCCTCGGTATAAACGGTTAGAACAGCAACTCTTCAATTCAAACGAAGCTGCTGACTCGTTCATTGATTCTTCTCCGGTTTACTTTCAACGCTACTGCTGCATTGAAGTAAGGAAACAGGCCGATTTGTACAAAGATTGCAGTTTTCGGGCAGATCAGATGGTCATTCCTGTAACACTACAACTTCCAATGCGAATTTGCCGGGAATGGCAAGTTCCTGGTTCAGACTGAAGATAGAATGGCGAAAGAATAAGAATCTGAAGTTGTTTGTCATTTGGACGTGTTACATGGGAAGATGATCATGCCATTGTCTTTGTGAGGTGGATCCTAAGTTGAGGAAACAGGAACGTGGATTAAAACGTTATACGCTAACCAATAGGTCAAATACATAGGGTTAATTAGTTTAAACTCTAAACTATAATCAAGATTGGAACTTAAATATTAACCTTGAACTCCTGAGGTCATCAGCAGAGACTAGGGTAGGGGGTCACTCATCGGAAGCGATTAGAATCAGTCTGCTGTGATGTGGATGTCGGTTTCACGGATGCAGCTCTAATCAAACTTTGATGGGCCTTTTTATCATTGTCTTTGATAAATATACTTCACTTTTGCACTGTGTTCTTATCTATATTCCTTGTTAAATTTCACATTGCATTCTAGGGATCTATAGGCAAGGCTGTGACTATGGGCGGCATCCTAAAGGAGGGATGTAAGGAATTGTTATATTTGCCTGAAAATGTGACTTCTGATTGAATTAATTTCTATTGGAAACGAAGTACAATAGGCCTTGGGCTGATATTGATGCTTCGTTACTGGTGAAAGTGGAAATGATTTACAAAACAGAGATACTAGAGGAGTCGGGAAAACTCCGCCAATTTGGAGGTATTTACTTTGACCAAATGATTTTCTCACTTCAGATTATCGATACAGGCCTACTACTCATTAGCTACATCAATTATTAAGAAAAACATTATAATATAACCTTATTGATATGTTGAATGATCACCGAAGTACACCAATATAATGATTATGTACGTAAATGAAACATGGTGTGTTAGAGTCACAAGTGGTTCCTTGAACTACGTTGAGGAGCAGATATAGCTCGATTGAATGCCGTATACCCTGTGTAGACCGTCTTTCGTAGAATATACCACCGAATTAGCTCAGACTACCCTACTTCGTAGAGTTACACGCATCTACCTTATACTCTGATCCTACATCACGTCTTAGCAACCAGGTAATAATAATAATAATAATTTCATTTTAGTTCGAAACACATTAGGAAAGATCCTTTTTTCGATATGGTCCAGCAACAAAAATTACATGATGAAAGGGAGGATAAGACACCAATGACTTCTGTACGTTATAGATGGTTGGAACCACAACAGAAAAGGCCAAGCTTCCAATCCCTGTGCGACTGAAAGGAACAGAGAGTAATTTGCTTTTTGAAGACGGTGAAGTGCGCGATGGACGATGAATTGATAACAACTCCTTCAAATATTCCGGGGCCGTAAAGATTTGGAGACCATTACACTAGTTTTGAATCTTGCTTGATGTTTTATAGGTAGCCATCGCATTTTTACAAGCATGCATGACAGGGGTTATATGATCTATTAAATTTACATTTAGAACCCCAAAGACCCATGTGCAGATACCATAGTCGATGTGCGGCAATATGAAGGCGGATGCGAATCTCAGACGGGCATTGAACAGGAATTAAATCCCCTTTCAGAAGCAACACCGTTTATTTCTACAAATTGAAGCCGATCTGAAAGGTAACTTCTGAGAAACCTGATAGCATTTCTGAGAAACAATACACGCATGTCGTTGGCTTTTGCAGCAAGATATCATGAGGGATAGAATCAAATGCCTTCCGTATATCCAGAAATACAGTCCCAACAAGGTTTTTGTCTAATCAGTTGCTCTTCCAACAATCCAAAATTTTGACTAAGGCAGTCTCACAAGAGAAAGATTCTATATTATAAGTATGTTCCACTTTGTTTATAGAGTAGACCCATGGTATTGAATGATCAATGCACTATGCATTAAAGAAGATAGGCCTTCATGATAGTCAGTAGTATTGACAACATCAGAACGAATGATTACGAACATGGTTGAATTACGAATTGCAAGTAGAATGCTTGCTCGCACTTATGACTGGCATGTGAGTTTTTTTTGTAACCAATAAGTGCCAGTACATGAAAAGGAAAGAACAAGTATCGAAAGAAATAACCACCCAAGCGCTTTTACATACCGATCATCAGCTACAGTGCCAACTTACACATTCCGCAAATCTCTCCACACGTCATTGCAAACTCCAGAAAGATAAAATCTCTTTCGTTGTATTTTACATCTGACTCGACTTTGATTTGTATAGAGCAAGAATGAAAGAGATTAGAAGCAGGAAATGAAAATCCTCATTGCTATTTTGTAAGGACAATGCAAAAGTAGAAGATGAGGTGCTGAAGTTGCGGATACAATCATCGAATAGTGTGCACCTATTTCTATGTGGAATTCTTCCATTCCCGAATCCCCAACGTTGTTCCAGACTTATCCACTTCCCGTGGCCGATGATCTCCGCTGTGACGAAGTCTGGCATTAACATCGTTTATGGAAAAATCCAGTAGATGGTTGACGACCGTACGAGAAGCTCGCAGTGATTATGCTGGGAGTTTTAACCATTCTTCATTGTAACGCGGATGTAGAACGTTACGAGTCGTTACCATGATTCGAAAGAACCGAACCGGGCATGTCCGATGACACTTAGTAGAGCTTGCTGATTTTGAAATTGAAAGCCAAACTCCTGCTGACAACTGACCTTCTGAAAAAATGCAAAAAAAGAAACCGTTGGTAAGTAATCGTTATATTCAATAAAAGCAAGAAAATCACAAAGAAATATAAAATTACACAGATCTTTCGTCTGGTCTTTTCAAGGTGGACCCAGATACTAAAATGAACGAGCGACACGGTTAAGACTGATAACAAGTTACTGCAATTTACATGATCACCACTTCAGTGATAGCTGCAACACAAATTCTTTCTTCGAACATAAAATCGGCTTTTGACTCTTGATGAGCAATGCCTCGAGTATGGACAATAGGCTCTTTGATGGTGCACGTGACAAAATGACAAACCTACTTCTATGATCTACTAAGTCACATTGATCCAAGGAATAATCAAATAAGGGACTGACGTCAGAACCTTCCCCGTTCGACCACGTGTTACCCTATGAACGGGGAAGGCTTTAACGGCTGTTAAACCTGAACATTGGCAAATTATGCAGCCTCTAAATCATATCTAAATGATCGTTTAATTTTTTTTAATATTTAATTATTTTTCAAATATTTGATCAAGAAAAAATCTAGGGAAGAATCTCTCAATTTAACACTGTAGGCTACTTATGCGCCTTCATCGACACCAAGTTGAGGAGGATGTCAGCCTAAAATCATGCCAACAAAATTCTACATGGCTGCCTCTCAGAGAAGTGCATCATAGTTTTCGTTGATATTTCAATTAAACGTCATTTGGCCAGGCTATTAGTGATGAGTTCGAACACAATAAATCATGACAGGAAGGTTACCCAAACCAGTGGGGATTATGTACAGACCACTGCTTCTACCAACGGTAAAGCTTTTGCTCTCTGTTCCGGTCCCAAGTATACCAGAAACGCGAAAAATAAGTCTGTATAAAATGGTCAAAAAAGCTCACAACGCCAAAACGAACAATAAAGTCACAAATTACAGAAAGCTATTGTAAAATAGAAGAAAAAGTGTTCGTGAGAAAAAAAATCTTCAAGTGACGCCTAAAAGTCAACAAACTGCTCGAACTATATACTATTATCATGGGGATGTAGTACCACAGAGTGTCCATAGAAGGAAAAAGCACGGGAACGGGAGGGATTATTGATTAATGTACACAGACGAATTCAAGTAAAGTCCTTTATAGCACAAGCATCCGACCTTGAGTGTTAAACGTTCATTTATCTGAAGTCAGTTCATCTGCTTAAGGCAAGTAGAAATGTGCTCTCGACGGCGGTAATATTCAATGCACAGTATAAATGTAAATTGACGAAGTGAATAATTTCCACAACTACTTGAAGGCCTCCTTCAGCTGTTATGGAATTAATTGATTTGTGAAGACGAGTTATCTCTATCAATTGATTGTGTGTTGCCACAATTAATATTGATTGATAGATGTGCCCAATTTAAATGCAATCAACTTTTGATAGCATTTGATAGTGCTCGGTCACTGTCTAATTCACAAGTGCCTGTATCAAATTATTTCATAAATTTTAATCTAATTTCGTGTTCGTGTGATCGATCTGAAATCGCTAATTTGAATTATATGCGCATAGGGTAAGGTACTTGCAGTGTCCCGATTATGGCGCGAATTCGCGAATTTTGAGATCGAGGCGCGAATCTGGAGCTTTTCATTGTAAACGTAGCATTATATGATTTGGTCTTAAATTTATAATTGACTATATTGACGATTTTATTGTTGTTGTCAAAGGATATAATTTTAGCAAAAGTACCTCCATGATAATTCTTACAGAAAAGTGGATTTTACGATTTAAGCCGACCAGACTATCGAAACCTGTTTGGAAGATCGATGTAAAAGATGAAGTTTGGTTAGGTCCCTACAACATCTCATTTGGATCAGATGCCCAGAAATCGTTTAATGCTCTTTCAGCTAGCGATCAGTCAACCGTCTCGAAACAAGTACACGCTTTCTTCGAGAAGGGCTCCGCTAAACTTTTGGATTACTTGCCATTCGGGAATGAGTTCTAGCGCCACAAGACCAAACGAGTCCTGTGAGTATTGGGTCAATACTGCTGCTGATCTGCTGCCGAGTGTCATCAGTCCTGAAGAAAGAACTTCATTGGAAGTTGAGGCTCGACTCCGACAAAGTTCGTCTCTCACGGATTCTGAGAAGAGCTTCCCCACATTGGTGAAATTGGTACGAGCGCTGATTGTCATTCTACCCGCAAATGCGGATGTAGAGCGGTAGTTCAGCATGTTGACTGACATAATTGCGAAGAAGAGATCGAACCTCAGAAAAGAAACTGTTAGGGCTTTGGTTGTTATCAAGTCGTGCCTACGTACGATGAATTGGAACACTAAACCTTTGCCCATCTCTAGTAGTTTGATAGAATATTTTTACAACACCCACGCTGTGTATAGCGAACGGCTGAAAGCAGAGCAACTAAGGTTGGAGAAAGAAAAAAAACTGTAAAATATGAAGGATATGTATCCGTCACTCGAAGAGGTAAGAAGGTCGAATAAGCGTCTGAAAGAAAGTGAATTGAAGTTTTGATGGACCAGAAAAAGAAAATGCTAAAAGTACAGGAAGCACCTGATTGAAAAGGATGCCGAAAGAGGGTGGATGAGCGGAAGCAGAAGGCCACTGACAGAGTTCTTCGAGAACTTATGAAACGAAAAGTAACCGATGAACCAGGGTGTTCCTACAAAATCCCCAAACCGAACTGATCCGCTAGAATTTTCATGAATGTACAAGATTGACTGGATATATTTGGTTTTTCTTGATACTTGTTATTAACATAAATGAATACTTTGTTTAATTCGGTGAATTGTAATACATGAAAATCAAGCGATCATAAAATGATGTTGAAATGATCATAAATTGAACGAAGCATTGATGAATATATGAACATAATATAACAGCGATGGTTTATGGTAACAAGCGTGCTATTGTATGGTAAACTTAATTCAAGCGGAAAACTTGACTTATGAGAATTTTTTGGTAGGCGCGAAAAAATTGCCAAGGCGCGAATTCTGCAAAAAATCAGAATCGGGACACTGCACTTGTAAATTCATGTTATCAATTAATCTAATTGTGAACATTAAACTGCAGCTATGCTAATGTCCAATAATAGTAAAAGCATAGCTGCTTACCGTTTTCCCTTCGCAATTCATTGATCTTTCGCTTCGGTTCGTTTTCTTTTACCTCTATGCGGTTCGTCAGATTTCTTGTTTTATTCTGGATCTTGGGTCACATTGTTTGAGAAGATTGTAAGGAAGTTATTAACTTTTTTTCGTTATAACTTCAAATTTTTAGACTTTCCTCTGCTGTTTTTGTCAATGACGGGATTGGACGGGACTGCACTTGATATGCCGATGAGACGACAACGATGAGGCGAAAAGGTCACTATGAAATCTTGAATTGAGTCCAGTGCATCGATGAAATGGTCCGTGTTTGCGCGTCGCATGTCGGTTAACAATAGAGACAATAGCATAAACAACTTCGAGGATAATCGATAAATGCGCATAGGAAGCTTCGATAGTGCTTCCACCCGAGTTACTTCAGAAGCGTTGCGCCACTGGGGTTCATTGAGAAGACTACACCATGAAGATACTTGTCCTGACACATCTGTCACGTCTCTCACGAAAGCTGAATGACGCGGCTCGGCCAAAACTTGGGAACCGAGAGGACTGGCCCCACGAGCACAACCAAGTAAGAGAGGCTCATAGGCTGCATACCTGTCACATCAATTGGTGGTGTCGAAAACATGGTGAGATTTCCTCTACTTCTCGATCCCTGGGCCTCTTCCTTGTTAGCAACTGCTTTAGTGCCGATCATGATTGGATGGCTCACGACTTTGGCTGCATGATAGAACTAGACCACACAACCCACAACTTTCACCAGGGGTCGATCAGAGGACGACATTTTCTCGATGCACCTCTGTTTCGCAAACCACACCATCTGCTCTATATTTGGGATGCCAAGGCCGTCGTCCTTTTGGAAGTATTGGAAATCGGACTCCAGTGATAGTATGAAGTCAAGAGGCTCATTTAGCAGCAGCCTGCGTGTGGGCAGATGTGTGTGCTTTCAAATAGGTTGTGCTACTAATTATTATCAATATTATAAGTGCTAATCCTTTTTTTCTTATAATTACGCGGCATGATTCCTGAGTCCAATAAAGCTCTCTCAATAGGCCAAATCCTCTGCTCAAATATGTAATATACTAGAAAAGTTAGTTAAGTACCGGTAACTTATTCATCACATGAAGAAAGTGTCTATGCGTTTAGCTATATAAGATATTTTATTGCAAATAAGCACATTACAATGAGAAAGGAGTAATAACAGAATAGATAAAACAAAAACATGAAGCAAATCCAAACTCAATGGCAGTGTTGATGCAAGAAGTAAATGACCGAAGAGATATAAGCACGATCCACAGCAGCTCTCCGGACCATAGCAGACAAACAATCACTTAAAACAATTTGAGGAACGAAAAATGGATACAAGGTTGATAGATTTTTCGTAAAGGATACATACAACGGATAGCTCCAAAGGCAATGATCAGATGACAGTAAATAACTTCCTTGATATTAGTAGAAGCACGGGTTCTGTCAAAGTGAAGAACTTCTTAGTTGTATTCAGAATATTTCTGTTGCTTCTCAAGAAACGCATGATTGGAATTGGTATCCCCACATACCTGAATATCCATCACGATGATGGACTCTTTTTGGCAAATTGTCAGGTCAGGTTTAACAAAAGATGTAGGAATGGGCACATGTGGTTCTTTGTCGTAGTTATTGCATCTTTCAGCCAAGAATTTTCCCATGCGGTCCACAATCCTGTCGTGACGGTTGATGCGATCGTCATGAGTAGTAGGGCACATTTGAAGGACACGGGCTGTATTCTCAATCGGATTGTTGCAATGGCGACATTATATGTCAGTTTAACGACCGGCACGTAGTGGGGAAAGCGTTATATCTTGAATAGATGGCTTGAATAAGGACACGAGGAAAAATTCTTGAAGGGACCTTTAAGAATATAGTGCTAACTTTCGTGATATTTTTCAACGCTGCCCCGTCTTTGGAAGAAATCAGGCTATCAGACCAGGCCCTGTCGATTTCGAACTTCAGTGCCTTGAAATTTGACCATCCGACCAGAAATAGAATGAACAGCACTTTGGAAAATAAAAACATGACTTTTTAAAAAGTGGATTAATTGAATGAAGTAATTTGGAGAAGCGCTTCCTCCTAATGATTGGTATCCAGGAAAGAAAAGAAGGAAACCCCAAACCACCATTCTGAGGTATTTTCAAAAAAGATTTGTTCCAAATGATTCCGTGACTTGCATATGATGAATGATTTGTTAATATTAATTGACAATCCTGCTTTGTCTGCCTCATTATGAAGGGATTCCATTTTCTTTTGAAGTCAGATTTTATCCTGCGCTACCAAGACCACATCGTCCGCATAAACCAAATAATGAATTTCATGTTGAAAATATTTTGCATTAGCCTTCGGTAGAGCATGCGATGAGACTTCCTGTATAACGGCATTGAAAAGAAGGGGTGACAATGGGTCTCCTTGCCGTAACCCACAAGTAGGATGAATAAGTCGGACTAGACAAGCTCAACAGGGTCTTCTTTCCCCGCTGATTCTGCCAAGCCCGTTCCCTTGGCTGTGGTTTCGCTAGATAGTAGATAGCGACAGGAATCTCGTTAATCCATTCATGCGCGTCACTAATTAGATGACGAGACATTTGGCTATAGAAGGTTTATATTTAGCCATGAGGCTCAACAACAAATACAACATGCATGAACAAAGTCAGAAATTACAATAAATTGAAGGCATGCATGGAGTACCCGGCACCACAGTCTGGTAGGGTTCGAAATTGACATATCAAGACAGTGCATAAAATTTACAAGAGAAGCATGTGCATAATGATCAAGTGATCCAGAACATGCAGAAGAATATGCGCATGTATTGACAAATTTCGGGTATAGATTATATAAGAGCGACTGTGAGCTATCCCAGAACACGAGAGTGCAGCGCCAACAAGGGGGTCGAAGGACACAAGGCGCAAAGAAAAAAAACGAAACAGAACATATAGTGAAAAAGTGCGACCGAGCGCAAGAGGGAGAGTTAGGAAACAAATTGGAAAAAGGAATCTACATAATTCAAAGGAGAGGATTAAGAAGTCAGGTTCAACCAAAGAAGGCAGCAGAAGCTTTAGCAGAACCCGAAAAGGCCAACAACGCGCAATCCATCAGTCATACGGAGGTTACCAGAGAAAAAACGAAGACAGGCGGTGAGGATAATCCCTCTGAATGTTACGATAAAGGGTCCATGCACAATTCGGGTGATGGGGGAGGAAAAGGTCACAGAGGCAAAGCGCGCACATGACTTTTCCGTTGGAAAAAACATGAGTGAGATAATTAAGAAGAGGAGGTGAAAAGCCTATGTTAGTGGCCGCTCGAAGAATTGTGTTGTGCGAAACCATGTCGAACACCTTTTGGATGTCCACCACTGCACCCGCAAAATTACAGCCATCGTTACTCGATTTGGCGCGAATATTATGGAGTAGGGAGAGTTTAAGAGAGTCATAGTTACTCCCGCTTCATTGAATTCAAGAAACGCCGTGCCAGTCATTTCTTGTAAACAATAAGCAGCGTTATGAATGTATACAATGCCCCGCGTGCCGACTAGTTTTCAGTGGCCGATTTGCGCAGAAAAAAACGGAGAAATATTGTGTGCATCTTGGTTTTCCTTTGCCTAGTAATTTCTTAACTAAACGACTGATAGATAGCGAAGTAAATCCCGGGATTTTATGATCGAAAATCCCAGGATTTAGATCCCGAAAATTTTTAAAGATGCCGGTATTGTACACCCTAGCGCCAAGACATCGCGCTCTTACTTTTTTTAGTTGACGTTTTTAGCTTTTTGCCCCTGAAGAAGCGTGAGTACGCGGAATCGGGCCTGTACATATCTTTTATTACTGTTTTTAGCAAATAACTTTCTTAATAAGACACCTATTAGGAAGCATATTGATAAGTTAATTGCTGAGTTTCATTCATTGCCGAGGATTCAGGTTGTAAACAAAGTTCGTTCCTTGAAAGTTGTTGGTCGAGGTGTTCATATTTGGCTTGAAAGCAGTGAGCGCACGCGGACATTGATTGTGAATTAGTCTGCAGCCAAGATCTTCGAAACTTGCTTCTTCCAATTTTGAGTCGTATTCCGTCTTAATTCGGGCCATTGGAAAATGACTTTTCATGTAATAAGTAGTCGGGATAGAGGTATTAGGCTGATTGTTGTCAATGGAAGTGCTTCATTGGAGCTATCTTTTCAAAATATCCAGAAATAGTCGTCAATGAGATCAATAATGATAGGCGAAATGAGATGATTATAAGATGAAGATGAATACATAAAAAATTAAATTATATAAACATCCATGAAGATTGAAGAAATCCTCTTCTTGTAGCATTGTGTGCATTTTACTACTTACATACCTATCTCACGGATCTATTACTTAAGGTTTCGTCCGGATGCACAAGAAACGTTCATCATGATGTGCTGACCGCCGAGAAGCCGATGAGAGTTAGAGCCAGGCCAAACTAGGTTTAGCGCATCGCATGTATTTAAAGTAAATAACTAATAGTAAGCAAAATGAGATATTTTATATAGGTACATGTACGAATCAAAAAATTTGGAGATGAAAGTGATTAGTTACAGCTACTTACTTGTATTATCGAATTAGGCTGACCTTAAGACATTGGCATGGAATCACTCATTTCTCTGCAAAAACCATCTAAACCAAATATTGAGTTCGGTTGCCATAAATTATGTTTTGTCCTTTATACTTTGATCGAAAATTTCGAATTGTTTGGTCTTAAAGATGAAAAAATAATTAAAAAACCGATCGATCAGCAGAAGCAGATGAAGACACCTCTGCTTATACCAAGTCAATGAGTACGAAGACGGAGAAGAGAACAGTTTTCACTTCTTGCATGATATCTATCAAATGGAATTGCAAGCGACAGACATCGAAAGACAACCTGAGCGGTCTACGTTGTGCTGTATACTTCAGGAACAGACACTGCTGTAGAGAATTTGTCTATACGAAACTTTCGCCTCATGTTCGTGGTGTGACCTTCTGTCCACTCATTCTTATTTCAAACCATCACTTCACCAAACCGCTGTGAATGTTTGAATATTGAAGATGTGTGAGAATACATTTTCCATTACATCAGTTCAGTTCACTCGTCAGTCCAAGAACAGGAAAATTTTAGTTCAGTGGCAAATACTAGAAAATCTTGTTTGCCAGTGAACGACAAAAACCTCGTTCACTCACTCAAAAGTTGGAATGCGGATGTAAATTCCTTATGGAGAAATGGTGCAATGCTTTAACATATTTTGACATGCTAGAAATATGCTGTGTTCTGGTTGAAATACAAACTGTCGCCGGAGGTAAACAACAACAGCGAAGACATCATTGAAGAGGTTTGCAGTAGATGAGCTGAATACATTAGGTGAAGAACACGGATGATCAAGTTGTGAAACAAAAGAAAACTAGAACTATGTAATTCACTGATTTCAAGCACTTACATTCAAGCTGTGGTCATTGAGGAACTTTAAACAAAGAAGATAGAACTACTTCTCTGATTCAGTCATTTGAAAGACTTGTCATGTACTGACAATTGACGGCCGCTGAAATTCAACACTTACTTGCTTCATCCATCAGATTGAAAGAAATGTTAAATCCTGACAACTCTATCGAATCATCACTTTTGAACTTCAACAACAGCTGCTGTCCACTGGAATAGATATCTGATGGTTTCTCTTTGTTACCGCACAATGTTTTCAACTTGCTGCTGTTCTTATTTCCACCATCGTAGACGGTAAGAGTGTCGTAGCATTTATTCTTCATATCCTCCATCGCAAAATGGACGAAGTGAAGATGAACAATCTTTGACTTCTCTCCTTGAATTAACCATTCGCAATTCGTCTTTTTCGGATATTTTGTTCTCCCATCAAAATCCTGGTGACTGAGGATGAAACCTCTGCGTCCTGTCAGCACACGAGGAGTTCCGCATTCTTCTGAATCTGAAAGATAAATTGATGTCTTGAACGACCCAGGCCTAGACTTCACAACAGTTGTCCATCGAACGAAGAGCCTGACGGTTAATACGCTTAAAGAATAGCTTGTGGAGCGTTCTGGGGATAAGAAAGTCTCTAAGGACGCAAACCTTCTGGCTGGTTTGTTGTTGTGAGATGTTGTCACTTGAATCTATGCCGTCGCTGGTAAAGGCAATCCCGAGGTACTGAAATTGCTCATTGCATTTCAATCCTTTCAGTTACTCCCGCTGTTTACTTGCGCTTCATTGAATTTCTACACATTGACATCCACAGCACTGAGCAGAAATCACATTATGTCAACACCGACCAACGGCCATCATAATGCTTTATTTTGATTAGACAGTCGGATTCCCCTGGTCCGTGGCAGTTCTGAATTGACCGCTTCTCGCCAGATGACGAGACATTTGGCTATGATAAGATTTTATTCCTTGCAGAAGGGTTGCGAGTGCCCCGGCACAAGCGGACAGAGCCGCAATGGTGATATCAGGCCCAGAGGTCCCCGGTGGGTTTGCCCCAGAGCCGTCAATTTACAAGAAACCTACACGCACCTAGGGGTCACAATCTTGGGGAAATTGACCAGATGTTAAAGTTCCGCGAATTCTCACATTTCGAGTTGGAACGTAGACATACAGTAGCAGTTGTAACACTTGGCCGATCCACTTAAAGTACACAGCGTGAGATGACCCAGATCGATGTTGGTGATCCCCATCCTCCGCAGGCCTCTTGCCGAACGTGGCTTGAGGAACCCGCGTTGGGTGAAGACCACCGGAAGGATAGAAAGTTGATCTAGGCCATTTGGGGTGTTCACATAGTCACTGATATCCTTTTTGGTCTTCTTGTTTCGTATTTTCTTTCCTTCGCGTCGAACGCCTCCTCCGCTCTGTGGATCGCCACCGTCACTTCCAGTACTGTGGCCGCGTTTATACTCATTGCAAGTGTATCAGGTTTGGCATACGATGTCCCAGAGATGATGCTGGGCTCGTCCACCGTTCTGGAAAGAAGACGACAAAGTTTCTTAGATATAGCCTTGGCGATGTCGTTGTGTCGTCGAATCCTAGCGGCGTGAGTAAGAGCGCATTTACCAAGGATATGAGGTAGGCTCTCCACTCGGCCGCATGGCCCTCGGCACCGAACGTCGTCATAGTTTCTCCCTCTCGATCTTCTTGCCTTCGTAGAGAGGGTCCCCGCACGCAGTGCTATTGCCTTGATGAACAGGCGTGGGAAGACTCTGGTGGGTTGTTGGATCCAGTTGACCGTCGCAGCATCCGGATGTGAGAGAGGGGGTCCGTCGTGAGATTTCCTCCACTTCTCAATCCAGGTTGCTCGGGCCTCGTCCTTATTAGCTAGTGCTGTTGCTCCGATTCTGAGGGGGTGGCGCAAGACTTTAGCTGCATGAGAGAATCGGACCTCACGGGCCGCGGCTTTCATCAGGGGTCGATGTGAGGACACCATCTTCTCAATTTGGCTTTGCTTAGCAAACCACACCACCTGTTCGACATTTGGGATGCCAAGGCCTCCGTCCTTGATGGAAGAATATAGGAAGCCCAAAATAACATCAGATGGAAGCTTGAGCCACCTTCGGACAGCTCGACGGATTTCCCTGTCGATCGCTCTTAAAGTGCCCTTGGCGATCCCACCACAGACCATTTGGTAAAGATGTTTGGTTTCCAAGTGGTTGGGAGGGATCTGTGGTCGCTGCTGTGGTATCGTCGGTGGGGGGGGGGGGGGGCTTGTGTCACATTGTTCAGCTCATGGGCAAAGACCTTCTGGTAATTTACTATCGTAATTCCTTTCCAGCCAATTTCGATTCCCAAAAATTTAATTTCTTGTGTTGGTTCTAGGGCCCTGATAGAATTTGCGCCGTATTGGAAAGGCCGGGAATCGCGTGCAGTTGTTTTCAGATTCTTGGAACCAATGATCTTGATTACTCTATATTTATTAGCGTTTAATTGTAAACCTGCACTGGCCATGCCTGAAGTAACGTCGTCCAGCATCCCTGTAAGGATCGCGTCCGAGGGAGCTATATGGACTAAGTCATCCGCGTAGGCCAGGAATTTAACGCCTACCTTCTCAATCTCTTAGGATGTGTTACCACCCAAGGTTAAAAACCACCAAGCTACCAGTAAGCCAAATTATATTATAAACTTAGATTACATGACATACTTAACCAACCAAAATATCTACAGTTCAAACTCAATAAGATCATAGCCACTCACTGGCGCGAGACCAGTACCCATGCACTAAACAAATACACAAAAATTAGTCAATACCAAAGACATCTACAAACACTAGAAATGAAACCTCACCATCATCACACATAGAGATATTAATCCCAAAATGAAATTGCTATGAATATCAATACCAAAACGAGACAGGACCGAACATTCCGCCCACCTTGAAGGCACAGCACCTTCAACAATACACAAAATTCATGGCCAATACAAAAATCGCAACTTTGACACTGGCCTTTTGATCACTCCTTAGTTCTTACACTCACAACCCTTACCACATTGTCAGCACCCTTATGCATGTCAATGATCCTTCCCATAAGCCACTGCAGAGGCGGCAAATTATC
The DNA here is from genome assembly GCA_907163375.1 of Prostheceraeus crozeri. Taxonomy (NCBI): domain Eukaryota; kingdom Metazoa; phylum Platyhelminthes; order Polycladida; family Euryleptidae; genus Prostheceraeus; species Prostheceraeus crozeri. The sequence continues at coordinate 30,707 of CAJQUW010000825.1, forward strand.
CTCAGAGACCAACACCATTGATCCAATATCAATTTCTTGAGAAGCACCATACCATTTCGATCGTCTCTGTAAGGTAGCCAAATAGTCTTTATGCCAACGTTTCCAAAATGATTGCATCAATGCCTGCACGAGCTGCCACCGAGTCAATCTATTGACATTTATTTCTAACAGGCTTGGCTCCAGAATCGCATTTAATGCATCTCCGATTAGAAAATGGCCAGGCGTCAAGGTTTGTAAGTCTGATGGATCGGATGACATAGCATGAATTGGTCTCGAATTCAAACATGATTCTATCTGCGATAATAGGGTAACCAACTCCTCAAAATTCAGCGACAATTGCCAACGATGCGCTTAAATGATGTTTGGCTGACTTTATCCCGGCCTCCCAAATACCTCCGAAGTTAGGCGCACGTGGAGGAATCAATTGCCAATCAACACGCTCATACGTTAAGTAATCATGCACATGTTTGAAGCATTCATCTGACAAAAACTGTCGGTATAAAGTAGGTAACTCATTGCTCCCACCAACAAAGTTAGATCCATTATCGCTCATCATTAGTGCTGGCTTACCACGACGAGATATGAACCGCCTAAAAGCAGCAAGAAATACATCTGTATTGAGACTTGATACTGCTTCGAGATGAATGGCCTTTGTCGCCAAACAAACAAACAGAGCAATATAGGCTTTAGTAACCTTACGACCTCTACCTCTTCCGGAACGTATAAGAAAAGGACTTCCAAAGTCAACACCAGTATTTAGAAACGGTCGTGATGCTACCACTCTATTCTTTGGTTAATCTGCCATAAGTTGTTGAACCACAGACGTACGAAATCGAATGCAACGCACACACTTATTGATGAATTGCCGTACAACATTTATTGCATCGACTATCTAAAACCCACCATGCAAAACTCTTTCATGAACATCTCGCAACACCAACTGTGTGAAATGTCCCATATTTGGCAAGAGAATAGGATGCTTCGATCCATACGGTAAATCTAAATAATGACTTCAAATTGTATATGAATCGCAAGCAATAGGCAGCAACACGAATTAATTTTCGAAGAGTAGAAAATCGCTCCATGTCAATATCCAAAAGGCTGACCTTTTGTGCGATGCATAATGTCACTACAACCTTGCATTGCTCGGGCATTGGATCAGACAATACTTGAACATATTTTGGCCACGATTCTCAGACTGACTCAACCACGAAGGTCCATTCCACCAAAGATCATGCGCCAAAAACTGGCTGGCTATTATTCCTCTAGAGGCACAGTCTGCTGGGTTTACATCAGTAGCCACGTGTCCCCACGACTCAGGAGAAATAATATCTGGGATTTCGCTCACACGGTTGGCAACGAAAGTTTTCCATTTACTAGGATATGACGACAGCCATGCCAACACAATGGCTGAATCAGTCCAAGCATGCATACATTCCAACTTGCCCAAAATACTAGGATTGGCTAATAGCGAATTATTAACAGCCTTCATCAAACGCGCCAAAAGGAAAGCACCACACAACTCGAGCTTAGGCAGACTTATGGTCTTCACTGGTGCCACTTTTGTTTTTGCACATAATAATCGCACCTTATGATGGCCATCTGACAACTTCGTACGAACATAAATTGCCTTTTCCGAGGCATCACAAAATCCATGAAGCTGGAAATGTATATAATTATCATCAATGACACATCGAGGTATTCGAAAATTTACCAAGCAAGACGCCACTCCACCCATTTTTTATGAACGACTTCTGGTATTTTATCGTCCCAAGAAACTCCAGACAACCAGCATTCTTGCATAATACACTTGACATAAATAACGATAGGAGCTAGCCAACCAAGAGGGTCAAATATTCGCGCTGTATCCGATAAAATGATTCTTTTGGTTATCACTTTTGACTCCGGAGGAGATAAAATTGTGATCTTGAAATCGTCAGTAATCGGCTGCCAAGATATCCCTAACACTTTTACAGGTAAATCTCCTCCAAGATCTAAATCTACAGTTATTTATTTTATTTTTATTTTTATTTTACAAGGGGGGATGCTCCTATGGCAGTGACATCTGGTGAGGAACACCGAGATCCACCGCAAAAAAATAGGAGTGAACTACATGTACATTCAAAAGGATTACATCTTCACAGTCTTCAACGTTTTACGCGTCACACCTCTCTCGAACAGCTCGTGGGGGAGAGCGTTCCAGAGTCTGACAGTCCGGGGAATGAAGCTGGACGAGTGATGAGCTGTGCGAGACGACGGCACACTCAGAGCCAGTTCGTGCGCGGCATCAGCTGCACGAGTCGATCGTCGCCACTCAGCCGGTCGTGGGAGCAGGTCGCGGATCGGACGGGGTGCCTCACCATTTACGGCTCGAAGAAGGAAGATCAAAGATGAGACAGACCAGCGTTCATGCAGTGGCTGAAGCCGCATCTGTCTCAAGTCCTTAGCGTCCAGGTCATGAAGGTCCATTAGTCGAAGAAATCGGCTCTGTATTCGATACAGGAGCCTCAAGTCAGTCAGGGGACCACCACACCAGACAGGTGAGAGGTATTCCATGCGGGAGCGAAGGGTTCCTTTGTAGGCGGCAAGCATCGCAGATCGTGGAAGGCAGTTCGCAGCACGACGGAGGGCTCCTAGCTGTTGGCCACTCTTGATGGCGATCTTTCTCACGTGGGCGCCCCAGGACAGACGGTTGGTGATGGTCAGTCCTACGATGGAGAGTTGTACTACCTCCACCAGTTGCTCCTCGGCGAGGAATAGCGGTGGATGAGCACTGGCAGCGTCACGAGCACGACTGATGGTGAGCGCACGAGTTTTTGAGGCATTGAACTTGGCGCACCACGTATCTGCCCAACGATGGATGGTGTTTAAGTCTGTATTGATGTCTTCGGCTGCTGTCACACGATCCGCCCGACTCTCGATGACTCTATGCAGGTGCTGTCGTCAGCATAGAGGTCCAAGCTACACGCCAGACCGTCCTCGATGTCCCTCAAGAACACCAGGAACAGCGTTGGACCCAAGACTGAGCCTTGGGGGACGCCGGCGCGCACGGATAGAGCAGTAGACTCCTGACCGCAGATGGCCACGGATTGAGAACGACCGCGGAGGAAGTCTTCCAGCCAGCTGTGTAGCCGGCCGCTAATTCCGCATGCTGCAAGTTTGGCGAGGAGTCCTTCATGCCAGACACGGTCAAACGCCCTTGACAGGTCAAGGGAAACCACTCTGACCTCCCGACCACTATCCAGGGCATTCGACCAGCGCTGGGTGACGTTCACGGCCATATCTAAAGTAGATCTGCCAGTCCTGAAGCCGAACTGGTGGTCCTGAATCACATTGTGGTCGGTTAGGAAGTGTAGCAGTCGTCGGTTGATGATCGTTTCCAACATTTTAGACACAATAGGTAGCATGGAGATGGGTCTGTAGTTCTCGGGGTTGATTCACATAGGTTCTCAGGCAGGTTATCAATTAACGATTTACTATTCGATGTCCATTTGCGTAATTGAAAGCCATATTTGTCAAACAATTGAATCAATTCATGCTGAACTTCTAAAGCCTCCGTCACTGTCGATGTTCCAGAAAGCAAATCGTCGACATAAAAATCTGATCTTATCAACTTAGAAGGTTTTAAGATTGGATTTCTGTCAGATATTTCCTTCAGAGTCCTAATCGCATGAAAAGACGATGTAATACCAAATGTCACACGTGTCATTCTCATTATTTTGATTTTTTTAAAGGAGTTTTCTCTCCAGAGTATCCGATGATAGTCTCTATCACAAGGATTTATCACAATTTGCCGATACATCTTCGCTAGGTCAGCTGAAAAAGCGATCAAATGAAAGCGAAATCTGAGCAATATGTTGAACAAATCATTTTGTATTTTAGGCCCGACCATAAGTAATTCATTCAATGATACTCCGGTATCAGTTTTCGACGATCCGTCGAATACCACCCTCAACTTCGTTGTGGAACTTGCCTCTTTAAATATTGCATGATGAGGTAGATAAAAAAGCTCATCATTCTTCTTATGCCGTTGGTCTATAATTTCTTCCAGATGCCCAAGATTTATGAAATCATTAATAACCTTACAATATTCAGTTTTGAATTTCGGCTGTTCTGCAAATCTTTTCTCCAATAGTCGACATCTTCGAATAGCTACGTTATAACTATTGCCGAGGACTTTATTGCATTCCTCGGACGTTTGCCTTCTTGTATGCATTTCCTGCACCGCTGTCTTTGAGAATTCGATTCCTCAATTTCTTGCTGTCGAACAACGCGTGGATTCGGTGTTCCTGTGGCTCATGCCAAATTTTCCATCGTCCTGGTCGAGAGACCAGTGGGATTGTCCATTCGAATGTGCATATGCTCTTTGACTAGTTCATCGGCCAAGGTCAAGAGAAATGCTCTTCTCTTCGTACGCGGGTTATTACGAGCGTAGTTCCAGCTGTTGGGTGATGAATCTCGAAAATTGTCTGAGTATTGATGGCTGTGACATCAAGAATGTTGTGAAAAATGACCACAAACCATCGCAATACGCGGCACCGGGTGGAAAAGTTCTTGCACATTTCGTCTAAGACATCAACTCCAGCTTTCGTTGAATTGTAAAAAAGCTGGATATCACTTTTGTTACTGTCTCCGGAAGCTGAACTTGAGTGGTGCATTGTTGAAAGGAGGTAAACCTTGCGGTTGCGTTTGACTTGATACGCCTGTAAAGTAATTTTCTTGTTTGTTCCGCCGAAAACAAACTTCGAGGTTGACACAGGCAAATTAGAATGCAATGTAGGAGGAATTTCACGCTTTGTTTTTGACATTGTACCAACGTAAGTAGTTTGGCGCCGAAGTAGTTCCTCGGTCACCAGTAATATTTCGGCCTTTATCAAGAAAGGGTCGAGCAAGATTCAAAACCAAATTTTTGCTGTGTTATCAGCTTTGTGTCGCTGCGCTGCTTGAGGATCTGTGGGTCGCCTGGTAAGAGGATCACCATTCAAGAAATATCGATTTTCTCCGTCTACGACCCATCTTACTAGTTCTCCGTATTTTCCTGGTTTGGAAGGGTTGTATATTTTATTTGGCGATCTGCACCGCGAAGCAATCAGTTGTTCATCCACCACAATATTTGTACTCGGTGTAAAATGCATTCGAAGTCGTTGATTCCATGTTTCAAAAAAATCACGAATCGCAGCAAAGTTGTCAACAAGTTTTCGTTCGTCTCTTGAACTTCTTTCATCAAATGTAATGCATTTGGTCCAAATGTTGAATAAAGTGCGTGTCATTGCAGTACGTAGAACGAAGAGTAATTGTCACTAAAGAGTTCTGATATTGGAATTTTTTGGTCATGATTGGCTCCTCGATAATATAGCACGCCAATGTAGGCCTTCAGTGATTGCATTGTCAATTGTACTGAAATTCCCAGCTGATCAGCTTTTTCTTGTGACCGCTCTGCGATTTCTTCAAGCATACTCGGAGTCAAGAACAGATGCCACGTTTCAAGAATAGTATCCTTCCGTGAATCGGGCGATGGACCTGGACGTTCTCGAAATATGTTGCCTGCGTCTCTGCGTCCCACATTTGGAGGCGCGTTCATCGACCATGGATTGCCATTTCTGTCAAGAAGTTTGTTGACTTCAGGTTCAGCTTCGTCGAACTCAGAACTTGTATCCGACGGATTTTGGTGTTCACGAATTTCATTGATGTCAATATATTCTCCAACGTCTTCATCGGATGTTATAACTTCGTCCAAATTCAATGCAGCAATTGCAGCTGCGGCTGCCCTTCTTCGCGGCCCTTCTTCCCACCTTACAACGTTGCCAGATTTTGTCGAAATCGGGGTGTACAGCCTCCGACGCTTGCTCGGACCATATACCGAGTCCTTGTTTTCGTGAATCACAGAATTCATAGACGTGAAAAATCACTGCATGAATTTTCGGGGTAATCCGGATTCCACTCTTCTTGAAGTCCATAGAAAAGTCATTGATTGACTTTTCGAAATCATGGCCAAGATCTTGTCCATAGCAGTTTTCCACCAATGACCTGAATGCCCTAAAGGCATTCAAAAAAATTTTGAAGGACATTTCATATCCTCAAAAATGTCCAATTTCTTCAACAGCCGCATGCAGCCATTGCCGTTGAATACTCCGCCATGGTATGATTGTCTTTCAACATTGCTTCTGTCGGGCCATTCTTCCGCCTGAGGCCATTCATTTTTCAATGCGACGAATATTGTGGTCACTGGGCCAATCAATAGGTGTAATTCGGGCGGCGGTATCGTGTTGATCACTAATGAGCTGTCAGCATTCTTGGGTAAAGGAAGGTGGATCACATTTCCAAAATGCTTGGCATCAGACAACTTCGCACCTGCTCGATTCCATTCCCAAAATGATTTTCGTAGGCTTCCAAACGTTCTGGATTCTCCCCGACGACCGGACAACAAGTTGTCTTTCGACACTTTACACCAGGTGCAGGGATGATTTGATCCGTGCGCCAGTAATCCAAGAACAAGATTAGCCAACTTCAGGTCAATGGCTAAGGTGAAAGGCAATCTTATTTCGTCGAGTCTTAGACGAGTCCAAATATACAGCAGATTCCGGTAGTTTTCAGGCACGTCGGGAGCTATGGCGATCAGAAACAGTTTTTTGACACTGCCATCATTTCGACCAGTTTGAATACCATCAACATATCGATGACGCTGTTGATTTCCACTTTCAATTCCGGATGAGTTTTGCAGTGTTGCACAAAATTTCAGTGAGCCACCGCCTCCGTCTATTCCGATCTTTACACTGTCATAAGTTCTCTCCCGAGATTGCTGTGCTGTTTCCAATAACAGATTCAAGTCATTGCAAAATGCAAATGTCTTTTTCGCGACGTCATCATCTTGCTGTACAACAAAGTCGGCAGATTCGACAGAAAAAAGATAATCCAACTTGTGATTTCTAATCTGCAGCTCCATCTTTAGATTTGGCTGAACGCATTTTCTTGAGCATGATGCTGATCTGAGATGGCCTGCAAGCTTCAGGGTTCGCGTATTCGAAAGCTCCAAATCGTTTTGAATCACGGACATGTCACTGGATGAAAGAGTCATCGTTGAAAATGCTGAAGATGGTGACACTGGACTGTGCACAACCGTAGGGCGCCCTCGTGCATTAGATAACAGAATAGGTGAATTTGGTGGATTGGAATCACACGTCGAGTCACGCTTTTCATTTATGACGACGGATGCGACCCTTTCCTTGAAATTTGGAGAGCCATTATTCGAATACTGTTGCACGTTTTCGAGCCGAGTGGATTTGTTGCAAACGTGCGATTTGCCTTTTGATATGGCGCTTAGGCAAAAGGAGGACACTTTCATGACAGTGGGAGTCCTGACGGATGTCTGTGGGGGACGACCTACACCACCAGATCCACATGGCAAGCTTGTACAGTCGACTTTCGCAGCAATATTCCTCGGCAAGGAGACCGCGATTTCACAAACTGTGCATGAGCAGTTGGACTTGCTGGTTGAGCTTCGCATTTCACGACCCTGTGTCATTGAAGAATGATCAAACACTGCAATATGTCTGCTGAAAACACCATTGCTGTATTCTCTACGCACGCGACTACAGGTGCTACATAACGCAGCCGGGAGACGATGGTCGAAAGGATCAAGTCCTTGTATGACATATGCTTCTATCAGTCGCCAATAATCGTCGGATATTTCTGGCATGTCTTTGGATTTCTTGAAGCAGAGGAGGCACACGCGACGTCGGCAGTCTTCATGCGACGGCATGATTTGCAGTGATAACTGACTGGCGTTTCCACTCGTGTTTATAAAGACAGTACTGTACCATGTATGTGCGCTCCCGACAGCCCTCAACAGCGGAAGCCAATATCAATAGCATCTGCGGTGTGCTGATTAATCGATCGCGAATGAAGAGTCAGTATGCGATCTGCCGTTGCGTTGCATAATTAGTCATTGTCAAGTACTTAATCGCTTCGAGGCCGGCCACTTCAATCTGCTTGTTACAATGAAATAAAGACAAAGAAGAGAAATCAATAATACTATGTACTGTACATGTACTACATAACTAGGCCGAGGTGACATCGACATTTATCATGGGTAGGGCGAAAGTCAGGTGTATATTCCGGCACTTATTGAACTGTAGAGCAACCAAAGTGTCTTATGATTAGAAACATACTATTTTGTATAACCGAAGTCGCACTGATAGGCCTACATGTAATATGAATGATTAGAAAGATCATTTTCATTATCCATAAGTCGATTACTCTACTGTTTGACTGGCTTCTTTTCAACTATGCAGGTAAAAAGAGGATCACAAAATAATTTGGGCGTTCCTCGTACCTTTCTTTCCAAGGCAAAACTGAAATTCGGAATTCGAAAAAATTCAAATTTCAAAAAGTAACAAGTACATGTATCTCAAAAACTACACCGACGATTATTTTCATTTTTGTTTACTTTTTATCAGTCAGCTATAGCAACTCAAAATAGGTTTCAGCTTTGGGCAATTTTCTTTGATAATAAGTTTTATTCAGACAGGGCGTGTAGAGTGATTGCGTCATGAGTTCGATGATGCATAAAATCTTGTGAGCTAGTTGGCTGTTGGTAAGATCTTGGTTGCCTTCAACAAATGACACGACTCTGATCTTCGGCTGCTGACCATCTGGTGGAACCTTTTCGACTGGCTTCTAGCCTGTCAGCTTTGCGCCTCTGGTATTCTAGAGGGTGTGCTCTCAATTGATGCGTTGAGCACGAGATCACTGATCTAAATGATCTATTGCACAATAGGCACAACACACTGCCATCCTCCTGTTGTTGGGTGTTGGGTTCCTCCGAGGAAGGAAGGGTAGTATTCGACCCCGAGCTAGTGGATCCTGCTACATTTCACTTTTTAAGATGCATCGTACGGCCCACTTTGCTCCGGAAGTCACTCCTCCCGCAAAGGTGACACACCAGGTTGGAGTTGCGTGTGTTCTGGACGTTTGATTAGTTTCCGTTCACCGAATTAGGCTCATGGGAATTCCTTAACGGCGCTGAGGCAGCGTTCTCTACTTCATTTACACTATTCGGCGGCCCATGAGTAATAATAAATCTTCTCAAGGGGGAGGGAGCCCCATGGGGATGCTTCCACCCGAGTTACTTCAGAAGCGTTGCGCCACTAGGGTTCATTGAGAAGACTACACCATGAAAATACTTGTCCTGACACATCCGTCACGTCTCTCACGAAAGCTGAATGACGCGGCTCGGCCAAAACTTGGGAACCGAGAGGACTGGCCCCACGAGCACAACCAAGTAAGAGAGGCTCATAGGCTGCATACCTGTCACCTCAATTGGTGGTGTCGAAAACATGGTGAGATTTCCTCTACTTCTCGATCCCTGGGCCTCTTCCTTGTTAGCAACTGCTTTAGTGCCGATCATGATTGGATGGCTCACGACTTTGGCTGCATGATAGAACTAGACCACACAACCCACAACTTTCACCAGGGGTCGATCAGAGGACGACATTTTCTCGATACACCTCTGTTTCGCAAACCACACCATCTGCTCGACATTTGGGATGCCAAGGCCGTCGTCCTTTTGGAAGTACAATTTTTTTTTATTTCCACACTTTTTGTACTTGTTCTATAATGTCCAACATAATCATTGGTGAAGCTTCGATATTTGAGAAAATGTTTTTAAACTGACGTCTGAGGGATAGGTGAAACATACATGCAACTAGAAATCGGACTCCAGTGATAGTATGAAGTCAAGAGGCTCATTTAGCAGCAGCCTGCGTGTGGGCAGATGTGTGTGCTTTCAAATAGGTTGTGCTACTAATTATTATCAATATTGTAAGTGCTAATCCTTTTTTTTCTTATAATTACGCGGCATGATTCCTGAGTCCAATAAAGCTCTCTCAATAGGCCTAATCCTCTGCTCAAATCTGTAATATACTAGAAAAGTTAGTTAAGTACCGGTAAGTTATTCATGACATTCGCGAACAAATTAATGACGCAATTGGAGCAATTTCAATGTGGAAATTATATATGTTTATCATAAACGTTTTAGTTAAATATCTTGCATGCCCAACTAAACTATATTAGGCTTAATCAGGCTCCCTCACTACTTGCCAACTGTAAAGCAGACAGCCTTGGGAATTGTCTCTGGTAGCTAAAGCCTGTAGTAACCATGTAGTTATTTCAAAAGTCAAAATTGAAATCTATCCAACTTACCCCACGGCATGAATATCAGTATCCAAATTACCCTACTTTAATTATCCTACTATTCGTGATTATTTTTTACAGAAATGTAAAACAACAATGATCAAATACAGATGCATGGGCGCTTTATCAGTGACAATCAAGCAGTGATACTTAGTTTGTTTGCATATGATCTTTCTTCAAACGAGATGGAAGGTTTTGCAAGCCCCATTTTTTACGTGTTTTAAAAATCAACACCTTTTCAAATTTTTTTGATGTTTATATACGTGACAGATAAACAATTAGTGTGGTATAGGAAGATGCGTGTATGCACAAAATATGTTGTACTTAGAAGTGGTTCAGGTTGCGTTAAAAAATGAGTGCTGTATATTTTTGTAACATATGTCCAAATTGCCCCACCCCACCCTATAGTATGAAATCCACAGTCCAATAATCTACATGTATAACATTATGGAAGACATTCAAGCAATCTTGATTAGAATCTGTATCCAACAATATATAAACAATTTAAAAGCATTTCCAGTCAAACCATCCATATCAAGTACGTACCTGAATATTGATGCGTAGTGTCTCCTTTCGATGTACACGTTTTAAAGTAACATTATGTTACCAGATCAACTTCTTATGTCATCAATTGGCACTCTACCAAATGCTGAAGAGCATCAGATATGATCGTTTTCTTTTCTCGTTGGTCAAAAGCCATCAATGATGGTTGAAGAATTGGTTCCCAATTTCAAGCATGGTACAGAGTCCTTTCTCAACTGGAGTAAAAGCTGTTTGAATTTGCAATATTCCTTCATCATACTCCCCCCTCGATGCTCTAAAGTTGCGGGTTCTCTGACCCTAGGTGAATTGCATATTCAATCCTACCTTGTACAGGGTGGACCAAAAAGGTCTGACGGTTTTCAAAATATTGTCATCTGCGTCCTAGAATAGTTACGGAGTTGCAATGAGAGAATACTAACTGGCCATACGCAGGAGTTTATGTACACATACATCAATCCAATAAATAGGCTTATTGTACGTTCTGAAACCTTGTAACAGAAAAACCAAAAAATCACGATTTTTTCGATGTTTTCCATACAGAACTTAACACTCCCTCTCTCCTTAATTTTTGAAACTAATCTGATAAGGTGACCTACTAAATAAATCATTTCTGCAGTCAATAATTTTAGCTATAAAACAAATTCAACAATAAATCTACCTTTTATTTCTTGAAAATGACGTCCAAAAGATGACCACCACGATTTTCCAAACACTCTTGAAGTCTTTGAGGAATGGAGTGCATGACACGATGAATTGTGTCTTGTTGAATGTTCCTAATTTCAGTTTGAATCGCATGTTTCAATTCAGGAATGCTAGAGGGACGTTTCTTATAAACCTCATGTTTTAAGTACCCCATAGAAAGAAGTCCGGTGAACGAGGAGGCCAGTTGATGTCGCCGTATCGCGATATCAATCGTCCAGGAAACATCTGCCGAAGAGTTTGCATGCATTGACGCGACGTGTGTGATGATGCCCCGCAGAGTTGGACATGGGCCGAAATTTTCAGCCCAAGCCCAGCCCATATCTAACAAATATCGGCCCAAGCCCTGCCCAGTCCAGGTCCAACTCTGATGCCCCGTCTTGCTGAAACCAAAGTTTCCGTCTCTCATTCAATGGAATATCTTCAAGAAGCTGTGAAGCATGGTACCGTATCGCTTGCTGTTAACAGTCACGTTCTCGCCGTCATTATCTTCGAAAAAGTAAGGTCCGATGATATTGGTAGATGTTATAGCGCACCAAACAGTAACTTCTTCACTATGAAGAGGTTTCTGGTGTATGTCTCGGGGATTGTTAGGTGCCCAATACCGGTAGTTCTGTTTATTTACGAAGCCACTTAAATGAAAATGTGCCTCATCTAACATAAGAAGAGAGTCAAGAAATCCAGGATCTTCCACCAGCTTTAAAAACCTTTCGCAGAACTCTGTTCTCACGACACTGTCATTATCCGACAATTGCTGAACAACTTGAATTTTGTATGGATGCAGTTTTAAGTCACGATGCACAATCCGTTGCATGGTTCCACGACTTATGCCAAGAGTTACTGAATGACGGCGTACTGATCACCTTGGACTCCTCTGAATAGCGTCCACGACACGCATGATGGTCTCAGGGGAACGAACTTCCTTCGGACGACCAGGAGAATGCAAATATTGCACCGAACCCTCTTCACGCCACTTTTTAATCCATTGTAAGATGGTATTTCGAGAAGGCGAGCATCGTTTGTCGAAGTGCTGTCGAAAAGTTCGCTGAGTCACAGTCACTGAATTTGTCTTAATGAAAGTCTGTACCACAAAAATGTGGAACAAAACTTATCGAATTAATGACAAATGCGTCTGTAGACAATTGTGACCAAACTGATTTTGGAGTGGCAACCACTTCCGAACTCCAGCGATTAAAACCACGTGAAGTTCTGGAATTTCGGACTAATGGAAGGAAGTTTTTGGTTGAAATGGGAAAGAAGATGGCCATTCGATCTCCATTACAGTATCCTGTCGTTCAGAAGGTAGTGTATTGTTAAAGAAGTAATGAATTCATTCATCTAATAACAATCTAATATATTGCAGGCTCGTTCTCTTTCTCCAATCGTCATATTAAACAATGCTGAGGATGCTGTTCGTCTCTTCTCTGATCTGGTCCTTCACTTAGTGCAAAAAAGTTTGTGTGAAGCTGATCAAGGGGATCTTGCCATACAGCAGTGGGAAAAAACTTCTGGAAGATAAATATTTTATTTCTTCTACTGTGAGCGCCTTCAGAGAGAAATCGAAGGCCGAGTGGCCGAGATTGGACACATTTTATTGGAAACATGTTGGATCGAAATCAGAATATTCCCAGTTATGGTTATTCATCAGAAAGATTCTGACATTGCCACACGGCAATGCGACTGTGGAAAAAGGATTTTCGATACAGAAAAATCAACTGTGCGAGAACTTTTTAGAAGAATCGATGATAGCTCGTCGACGAATTTTTGACTTTGTTGGAGATACTGAAATGATATCTGAATTGGTGTCACCAAAGATGGTTCGAGCAATGAAAGGCTCCAATGCCCGGTATCGCGCTGCGTTGGAAGAAAGGAGTCGAAAGCGACATCAAATGGAAAACAGTAAAGCGGAAGAAGTAAAAGCCGCTAAACTGCGATTGATTGAAATTGCAGAAACTGAGCGACGTCTGAATGAGGAACGAAAGGCTCCTGCTCAGGAAAAAACAGTCATCCAAAGAACTTTACAAAAATGATTTTTTCTGATATCCAGTGCTATTACCAAATTTGTTTAGTTATTTGATGGATCTATTTTTGTTGTTGATCAGTTTTGATACGATATACATAATTGATACAACATAAGTGTACAAGTATACAATATAAACGATACAACACAGTATCTCTCATTAGCTTGATGTGCTTTTTATAAAGACTCACTACATTTTCAAATCAGCCAACATCGAACTCTTTGTGATGTGTGCCATAACTTCTAATATAATAGATAATATTTTAGAATTTCAAAGGCATATTCATTCAAATTAAGTATTTTAATGATAGCATAAAAAGGACATCAAAATAGCCGGAAGTACAGGATTATAATGGACTTTTAAACTTTTATTTAAGTTTGATTCCTCTACATGTACATCTGTGGGTCAAGCTACACTGCGTGCCTTGCATTTTAATCATATCGATTTTGAATTTAACAAATGGATAATCAAGCTACTCCATGATCAAGTATTTTCAGCACTATACAAAGTACTTTACAAAGTACGTGCGTGGCGTGTGTATGTGTGTGTGTGAGAGAGAGAGAGAGAAAGAGATCGTATATTTGTTTTTCAAAATAGAAATCTGAAATTTACAAATCAAAATAAATACAAACACGTGTAAAAGTAGGCATAGTGAACTCTATGGGCCTTGAAAATATGTAGACCTTCCACATCAGTTAATTGTAAACGATTTAATTCCTTTACCTCATGCTTACTACTCAACATAATACAAAAAATCTGTGTGCATGAAATGTACATGAATTGTACATGATTTTTTTGTTCGATAAAACGCGGCAACCCTGATAGGAGCTAGCCAACCAAGAGCGTCAAATATTCGCGCTGTATCCGATAAAATGATTCCTTTGGTTATCACTTTTGACTCCGGAGGAGATAAAATTGTGATCTTGAAATCGTCAGTAATCGGCTGCCAAGATATCCCTAACACTTTTACAGGTAAATCTCCTCCAAGATCTAAATCTACAGTTGATTCACATAGGTTCTCAGGCAGGTTATCAATTAACGATTTACTATTCGATGTCCATTTGCGTAATTGAAAGCCATATTTGTCAAACAATTGAATCAATTCATGCTGAACTTCTAAAGCCTCCGTCACTGTCGATGTTCCAGAAAGCAAATCGTCGACATAAAAATCTGATCTTATCAACTTAGAAGGTTTTAAGCTTGGATTTCTGTCAGATATTTCCTTCAGAGTCCTAATCGCATGAAAAGAAGACGATGTAATACCAAATGTCACACGTGTCATTCTCATTATTTTGATTTTTTTAAAGGAGTTTTCTCTCCAGAGTATCCGATGATAGTCTCTATCACAAGGATTTATCACAATTTGCCGATACATCTTCGCTAGGTCAGCTGAAAAAAGCGATCAAATGAAAGCGAAATCTGAGCAATATGTTGAACAAATCATTTTGTATTTTAGGCCCGACCATAAGTAATTCATTCAATGATACTCCGGTATCAGTTTTCGACGATCCGTCGAATACCACCCTCAACTTCGTTGTGGAACTTGCCTCTTTAAATACTGCATGATGAGGTAGATATAAAAGCTCATCATTCTTCTTATGCCGTTGGTCTATAATTTCTTCCAGATGCCCAAGATTTATGAAATCATTAATAACCTTACAATATTCAGTTTTGAATTTCGGCTGTTCTGCAAATCTTTTCTCCAATAGTCGACATCTTCGAATAGCTACGTTATAACTATTGCCGAGGACTTTATTGCATTCCTCGGACGTTTGCCTTCTTGTATGCATTTCCTGCACCGCTGTCTTTGAGAATTCGATTCCTCAATTTCTTGCTGTCGAACAACGCGTGGATTCGGTGTTCCTGTGGCTCTTGCCAAATTTTCCATCGTCCTGGTCGAGAGACCAGTGGGATTGTCCATTCGAATGTGCATATGCTCTTTGACTAGTTCATCAGCCAAGGTCAAGAGAAATGCTCTTCTCTTCGTACGCGGGTTATTACGAGCGTAGTTCCAGCTGTTGGGTGATGAATCTCGAAAATTGTCTGAGTATTGATGGCTGTGACATCAAGAATGTTGTGAAAAATGACCACAAACCATCGCAATACGCGGCACCGGGTGGAAAAGTTCTTGCACATTTCGTCTAAGACATCAACTCCAGCTTTCGTTGAATTGTAAAAAAGCTGGATATCACTTTTGTTACTGTCTCCGGAAGCTGAACTTGAGTGGTGCATTGTTGAAAGGAGGTAAACCTTGCGGTTGCGTTTGACTTGATACGCCTGTAAAGTAATTTTCTTGTTTGTTCCGCCGAAAACAAACTTCGAGGTTGACACAGGCAAATTAGAATGCAATGTAGGAGGAATTTCACGCTTTGTTTTTGACATTGTACCAACGTAAGTAGTTTGGCGCCGAAGTAGTTCCTCGGTCACCAGTAATATTTCGGCCTTTATCAAGAAAGGGTCGAGCAAGATTCAAAACCAAATGTTTGCTGTGTTATCAGCTTTGTGTCGCTGCGCTGCTTGAGGATCTGTGGGTCGCCTGGTAAGAGGATCACCATTCAAGAAATATCGATTTTCTCCGTCTACGACCCATCTTACTAGTTCTCCGTATTTTCCTGGTTTGGAAGGGTTGTATATTTTATTTGGCGATCTGCACCGCGAAGCAATCAGTTGTTCATCCACTACAATATTTGTACTCGGTGTAAAATGCATTCGAAGTCGTTGATTCCATGTTTCAAAAAAATCACGAATCGCAGCAAAGTTGTCAACAAGTTTTCGTTCGTCTCTTGAACTTCTTTCATCAAATGTAATGCATTTGGTCCAAATGTTGAATAAAGTGCGTGTCATTGCAGTACGTAGAACGAAGAGTAATTGTCACTAAAGAGTTCTGATATTGGAATTTTTTGGTCATGATTGGCTCCTCGATAATATAGCACGCCAATGTAGGCCTTCAGTGATTGCATTGTCAATTGTACTGAAATTCCCAGCTGATCAGCTTTTTCTTGTGACCGCTCTGCGATTTCTTCAAGCATACTCGGAGTCAAGAACAGATGCCACGTTTCAAGAATAGTATCCTTCCGTGAATCGAGCGATGGACCTGGACGTTCTCGAAATATGTTGCCTGCGTCTCTGCGTCCCACATTTGGAGGCGCGTTCATCGACCATGGATTGCCATTTCTGTCAAGAAGTTTGTTGACTTCAGGTTCAGCTTCGTCGAACTCAGAACTTGTATCCGACGGATTTTGGTGTTCACGAATTTCATTGATGTCAATATATTCTCCAACGTCTTCATCGGATGTTATAACTTCGTCCAAATTCAATGCAGCAATTGCAGCTGCGGCTGCCCTTCTTCGCGGTTGGCGTGCCATCACAATTTTCAAGGCGAAATGAATCGTACCGCAATGAGACATGCTTTCCATTAGAAGCCGTGGAGTAGAGTTCACTGCCCTCCAATGAATGGCTAGCTGTTGTGTGCAGAAATGAATAAGGCATTCGACTGCAGCTGTATGCGTCACCCTAATTGTACGAGCTAGAATGCAAAAGCGAACCAATTTTATTGATTGTCACGAGCTGGAGTGTGCACTCTGCTGGCCTGCCTATCTGATACTGTTTTCCCTGCACGATGTGAATGAAATAAAGCCTCAATCGTGATCTGCTTATTGCAGCTGGTCCACACAGATTATAATTAAATTGCTGAATTATTGGTCACTAAATGTATACATTTTCAAGGTGATCATTTTGATCACCCTTTGTATTTTAAAGGTGGCTAAATGCCTTTGTATCTTAAGGGTTAAATCCGTCTGGTAACTACCGGTACGCAATAATTCGCATGTGTTAGTGCTTTGAACCTCAGCTTTGTTTTTGTCATCCACTTGATGCTCCTGAGAAGTTCCAGCAGTGACTTCATCAGGATTGCTGGCATCTAGATCCACTTCGGGACGCTTCACTGAAGGTCGTCCAAAGAGAGTTGTCATAGATTCGGAAATCTTCTTGTGTTTCATCGAGTTGCAATGACTCTTGACTGCGCGCTCTCCTAAATTGGACACATCAAAACTCTTCTTGCAATATTTGCAGTAGGCAGAATAGTTACTTGAGGACGATTCAATGAGCCATTTCTTGTACTTTTCTTCCTGCAACCAGGACAACTTGAATTTACATTTGCCGTGAGGCATCTTCCTCAGCTGAAACAGATGGAAATCTTGTTAGAAATCACAAGTATATTGGTTGAAAGACATGTATAGTACAGAAATGCATTGATCAGTACGTACCTAGGCTAACAGGTCTTCATGGGTCAATGGAATGATTTCAGATTAACTGACTTTCCTTATAATAATAGGTCCTACACTTTAGGTTATGATTAATGAATCGTTGTAGCCTACATCACGTTAAGTATCGGTACCCCTATAATAATTGTAGTGTACATGAATTGATAAATCATACAGAAATTCACACATGATAATTATTCATACAGAAATTCACTGAACAAATGTTCTACGCCTGTATTACGTGTATCTTTGTCCTGCATCATCGCCAACGCTCGTGCTGATAAAATTTAAATTCCAATTTGTGAGTGCTACATTGCTTCTACATGGGAAAATCTGCACTCTAGGTTAACTGACCATACATGTTTAATCCAAAATTTTACTAGAGATTTTAGGAGGAATCCATCCCATAAGGCCCTGTCTCGATGTTTTGAGTTGACTCAAACAGTTGGTTTGAAGTCCTATCCACGTTAATTATGTGATATAATAGGTAATTTTTCCCGATATAATTGCAAGTTTGTCCAGTGCTAAAAAACGAAGTCTATGCATTGAAACGGGCATGGAACACGGGTCACAAGTCTGCGTTAATACATAGGCCTAGGCCTACACTAATCAATACATAAACTAAAATGACATGCATCTCAAAGAAAGAAAAAATCTTGTTGAAAGTACATGGATTCAATAAGAAAACAAGTTTATTCATAGAAAATAATTACATTCAGCAACGAAACAAAACATCGGTTTGTAGGTTTGTATGGAGCTTTAGATCATTCGGCATTGGTGTAATAAATAATTTTTCATCATTAGTGGACATTCAAAAGTAGTCTATACCGCTGGGGAATTTTACTTTGCACCTTAGATAATGACATGTAAAATCATCATTCATCTGTCCTAAAAGCAATAGGTAATTTTTTCAAGTAATTACAGTATATTGTCATCTTTGGTTGCAGCTTGAGTAATTGATGGTCACTTGACTTATACATGTAACTTCGTAGTTGGAAGATACGTTTAACATCTACTAGTACACAGTCCTACAGGCATACATACATGATCTCTATCACATTCGGTCCCCAAATTGCAACTTTTCGGTGGGGGGGGGGATTCAGGCGAATTTTTCAGCGGATATCATTCGTGTCCAGGTATCAATGCCAAAAAGCAAAATAGAAAAATTATGCCTGAATTTGTCCTTTTGATTTGAGTGAATTTATCGACAAAAATGCTTGTCATTTAAGCTGAATGAACAATTATTTGGAATTGACACTTACACAACTTGCATACTTTTACATGGAGCATTTGATATTGGAGATGAACATGTCAGTACATCTGCGATATTAAGGGCTCTATGCAAACTAGTAGGGCAGTCCAGGCCTATAAACAAAACATGTACCAGCAAACAAGTGACAGTCAAAATAATTGGGGGCCTGCTGTAACTGTACGTGGCTTTGTAGACATAATACCGTACAAGCAAGGTACAAGCAAAGTACATTTATTCATCACAATATGTTATTCTTCTTCACCGCATAATTGGGGGCCTACTGTAGCTGTACGTGGCTTTGTAAACATAATACCATACAAGCAAGGTACACGCGGCATGATTCCTGAGTCCAATAAAGCTCTCTCAATAGGCCTAATCCTCTGCTCAAATCTGTAATATACTAGAAAAGTTAGTTAAGTACCGGTAAGTTATTCATGACATTCGCGAAAAAAACATAACAAATTAATGACGCAATTGGAGCAATTTCAATGTGGAAATTATATATGTTTATCATAAACGTTTTAGTTAAATATCTTGCATGCCCAACTAAACCATATTAGGCTTAATCAGGCTCCCTCACTACTTGCCAACTGTAAAGCCTTGTGAACTGTCTCTGGTAGTTAAAGCCTGTAGTAACCATGTAGTTATTTCAAAAGTCAAAATTGAAATCTATCCAAATTACCCCACGGCATGAATATCAGTATCCAAATTACCCTACTTTAATTATCCTACTATTCGTGATTATTTTTTACAGAAATGAAAAACAACAATGATCAAATACAGATGCATGGGCGCTTTATCAATGACAATCAAGCAGTGATACTTAGTTTGGTTGCATATGATCTTTCTTCAAACGAGATGGAAGGTTTTACAAGCCCCATTTTTTACGTGTTTTAAAAATCAACACCTTTTCAAATTTTTTTGATGTTTATATGCGTGACAGATAAACAATTAGAGTGGTATAGGAAGATACTTGTATGCACAAAATACGCTGTAATTAGAAGTGGTTCAGGTTGCGTTAAAAAATGAGTGCTGTATATTTTTGTAACATGTCCAAATTGCCCCACCCCACCCTATAGTATGAAATCCACAGTCCAATAATCTACATGTATAACATTATGGAAGACATTCAAGCAATCTTGATTAGAATCTGTATCCAACAATATATAAACAATTTAAAAGCATTTCCAGTCAAACCATCCATATCAAGTACGTACCTGAATATTGATGCGCAGTGTCTCCTTCTTTCGATGCACACGTTTTAAAGTAACATTATGTTACCAGATCAACTTCTTATGTCATCAATTGGCACTCTACCAAATGCTGAAGAGCATCAGATATGATCGTTTTCTTTTCTCCTTGGTCAAAAGCCATCAATGATGGTTGAAAAATTGGTTCCCAATTTCAAGCATGGTACAGGCTCCTTCCTCAACTGGAGTAAAAGCTGTTTGAATTTGCAATATTCCTTCATCATACTCCCCCCTTGTTGCTCTAAAGTTGCGGGTTCTCTGACCCTAGGTGAATTGCATATTCAATCCTACCTTGTACAGGGTGGGCCAAAAAGATCTGACGGTTTTCAAAATATTGCCATCTGCGTCCTAGAATAGTTACGGAGTTGCAATGAGAGAATACTAACTGGCCATACGCAGGAGTTTATGTACACATACATCAATCCAATAAATAGGCTTATTGTACGTTCTGAAACCTTGTAACAGAAAAACCAAAAATCACGATTTTTTCGATGTTTTCCATACCGAACTTAACACTCCCTCTCTCCTTAATTTTTGAAACAAATCTGATAAGCTGACCTACTAAATAAATCATTTCTGCAGTCAATAATTTTAGCTATAAAACAAATTCAACAATAAATCTACCTTTTATTTCTTGAAAATGACGTCCAAAAGATGACCACCACGATTTTCCAAACACTCTTGAAGTCTTTGAGGAATGGAGTGCATGACACGATGAATTGTGTCTTGTTGAATGTTCCTAATTTCAGTTTGAATCGCATGTTTCAATTCAGGAATGCTAGAGGGACGTTTCTTATAGACCTCATGTTTTAAGTACCCCATAGAAAGTCCGGCGAACGAGGAGGCCAGTTGATGTCGCCCTATCGCGATATCAATCGTCCAGGAAACATCTGCCGAAGAGTTTGCATGCATTGACGCGACGTGTGTGGTGATGCCCCGTCTTGCTGAAACCAAAGTTTCCGTCTCTCATTCAATGGAATATCTTCAAGAAGCTGTGAAGCATGGTACCGTATCGCTTGCTGTTAACAGTCACGTTCTCGCCGTCATTATCTTCGAAAAAGTAAGGTCCGATGATATTGGTAGATGTTATAGCGCACCAAACAGTAACTTCTTCACTATGAAGAGGTTTCTGGTGTATGTCTCGGGGATTGTTAGGTGCCCAATACCGGTAGTTCTGTTTATTTACGAAGCCACTTAAATGAAAATGTGCCTCATCTAACATAAGAAGAGAGTCAAGAAATCCAGGATCTTCCACGAGCTCTAAAATCCTTTCGCAGAACTCTGTTCTCACGACACTGTCATTATCCGACAATTGCTGAACAACTTGAATTTTGTATGGATGCAGTTTTAAGTCACGATGCACAATCCGTTGCATGGTTCCACGACTTATGCCAAGAGTTACTGAATGACGGCGTACTGATCGCCTTGGACTCCTCTGAATAGCGTCCATGACACGCATGATGGTCTCAGGGGAACGAACTTCCTTCGGACGACCAGGAGAATGCAAATATTGCACCGAACCCTCTTCACGCCACTTTTTAATCCATTGTAAGATGGTATTTCGAGAAGGCGAGCATCGTTTGTCGAAGTGCTGTCGAAAAGTTCGCTGAGTCACAGTCACTGAATTTGTCTTAATGAAAGTCTGTACCACAAAAATGCGCTCTTTTACTGACCAGCGATTCATGACGAATGGCACCGAGCAAAATGCTACGGGCAGCTTTATTCAACTATGATCGCATCATATCTATTTTTGGATCGGCGTCAGCAATTTATCGTCATTCCAATTCGTCTTGGTACTTTGATGCTACGACTGCGATTAACTGCTGGTACATAAACTCCTGAATATACACTATTAGGATATAGGTCGTTTATTAGACAAATCATTTTAGTTCGACAATGACGCCATTTTGAAAACCGTCAGACCTTTCTGGTCCACCTTGTATGAGGTTACTATATGATAAGAACAAGTCATGGCCTTCACGTTTCATTCATATAGAATATCACAACAGTTTCACAAGTTCGATTCACAGATCGGCTTTCACATGACATATACAGGTTCTTCACATATTCAGCCATTGCTTGCCAAAGTTGAACAAAATTTCTCTCATCTAATTCGTGACGCTGTCCAAGTCTACATTACAGAGGCATACACACGAGTGTATGAATTCACCATATTCATAATTCTCAAGCCACTCCCCGTTTTTCAGAACGACTTATACCCATTCTCCCTATATTTACGACTTCTGACAATTCATGTGAGAGAGAAGATAAATACATTACTCTGTAAAATTAAGATGATAATAAAGTTAACTTCTACTATTAAACCATATCAAAGTACCAAACATGAAAACACATCATCTTCATTTGACAGAGCAAGAAGTAAGAGAACTTTAAATTTCTCCGACAAAAAATTGGCCAACACTCTGAGAGCGTCGGCCTTCCCGAACAGTATGTAGTAGTGGTATTTCAATGGCGCCGGAGCTCCCACCTATGCTACACCTCTCATGTCTCTTCACAAAGTCGGACTAGAGTCAAGCTCAACAGGGTCTTCTTTCCCCGCTGATTCTGCCAAGCCCGTTCCCTTGGCTGTGGTTTCGCTAGATAGTAGATAGGGACAGTAGGAATCTCGTTAATCCATTCATGCGCGTCACTAATTAGATGACGAGGCATTTGGCTATATAAGAATTTTATTTTTAGCCCTTAGGCTCAACGAGGATACAGCATGCACGAACAATAGAAATGATGTACAACAAAAGTGAAGGTAAGCATGCAGCATCCTGATCGCGGCGAGTAGGTGAAGGAGGCTGAGTCATAAATGGCATAAGGAACATTCACAGAAAATGCATGAGCAGACCAGCCAGCAGCACCATAACAGTTCATAAGAGAGCTGCGACCAAACCCCATACACTGACGTGCCGCACCGAAGGGGGGTCGAAGGACACAAGGTGCGGAAAAAGAAGTAAACGAAAAATTAAGCGAAATCAACCGGAAACGAAAATCATTTACATATGTACAATGAGGAAAGCAGATGGAACTGAAAGCTGTCAAGTACCGTCGAGGAAAACAGCGGAAGCCTTGGCGGAGCCAGACAAAGTCAACATCGCGCAGTCCATCACATCCATAACAGACATCGACAACACGGAAAACAAAAACTGAACACTAGAACTCAAGACAATTCCCCTAAAGGAGATGATTACAGGCTCGTGTCTAATATCATCACATGTGACGCGAAGGTTGTACCGGCGAAACGAAGGATTTCAGCATTATAAGGCTCGTATTTTTTCACTTTCTCATCGCGAGCCTGCTGCTTGTTTTCATCACCAGATATCTGAACATCAACGATGTAGATTGTATTCTGTGATTTAACAACGATGTCTGGTTTAATAAAAGTTTTCTGAATTGGAATCCGAGGCTCTACACGGTGCTCGAGACCTTTCTTTAAAATAGATTTGGAGATGCGATCCACAACCGAGTTGTGGCGCAGGACACGGATTCCATGTGTCACATGACACCTTTGAATGACGTGAGCGACCGATTCAATGTCGTTGTCACACCGGCGGCACCTGACGTCATTGGAACGTCCACCCCTGGACGACCGGGTCTTGGTTGGGATGGCGTTGAATCGTACGTGAACCGCCTCAATGAGACGCCGAGGGAAGGATTTGGAAGGGTCACGGAACATATGGACGCTTGGCTCATTGAGATTTATGACACCTTTCCCGTCAACAGAATTAATCAATTGAGAGGCCCATTCGGTTCTCATCTCGTTCTTGGGGGGGGTGAGGTGGTAGGGGGTGGGTGTATATATATATCAGTTATTGTATGTTTTATTGGGGGTGGAGGATTGTTTGGATAAGTATATGGATGAAGTAAGTAAAAGTAATTGAATGTATGAAGAAGAGTAATAATAATGGGAGTTTATGGTGATGAGATGGGTGGTTAATTTTTGTTGGAATAGTTTAATTTAATAAATTGATATAGGAGAGTTTTGAAGAATATTGGATTGAGGGGGGGGGGATTGAGGTGAATTGGAATGATTGTTGGGAATTTGTGGTGTGATTTTAATTTGTTTGTTGTGAAGAGTTTTAATGAGATTTGGGTGGTATGTTGAAGAAGTGGTTAATTGTTGATTGTATTTTATATATACGTTTGGAATTAGGGGGTGGTGGGTAATTGAGTGGGGTGGGTTGTTGATGGAGGGGTTGGGGTGTGTTTATAGTATTGGAAAAGTTGGGGTTTAGTGTGGAATTGGGTGGGTTGGGTAAGGGGGAGAGGGTTGGAAGTGAATGAATTTTTGGGAGTTTGTGGATGGGGTGATGTGAGGGGGGAATATGGAAGGTTAGGTTTGTGGATGTGGTAGAAGGATGGGGGTAGGAGATGTATGGGTTTGGAGGATATGGTATGAATTGAAAGGTTATTTTTTGTTATTGGGGTATGGGAGTGAATAGGTTGGTATGTGGTTGGTTAAATGTGATAGGGGATGAAAATGATAAGAAGATGAGAAGGGGGAAGTTGGGAGATGGTTAAAGGGGGGGTTAATAAGTTGGTGTGTTTGGATGAAATTATATGAGGATATTTTGAGATGGTGGGAGAGGGTGGAGATGGGAATGTAGAGGGGAAGGAGAGGAGTTAGAAAAAGGGAGGATAAGAGGGAGAATAAGGATAAAATGAGGGTGATGTGGGGGAATGAAGTGTTGAAGGGGGGTATGTTGTAAAATGTGTGGGAGGGAGATGATAAGGGGGGTTTTTTTAGTTTTGGTGGTTTTGTAAGTATTGGAAGGGGGAGATTGAAGGAGGTGTTGTAAAGATGGGTAATTTGTGTTAAGAATATAAAAAGGAAAGAATAAATAGGAGATATTGGAAAGAGAGTGAGGAGGAAGGAGTTTGGGGGGAAAAAATAAAGAGTGGAAGGGTTATAGTTTAGAAGGGGGGTGAATGGGGTAAGAGATTGAAGTGGTTTGTAGAAAGAGGTTAGGAAAATAGGAGATAGAATTGAGAGAGGAAGCTAGTGCTGTTGCTCCGATTCTGAGGGGGTGGCGCAAGACTTTGGCTGCATGAGAGAATTGTACCTCACGGGCCGCGGCTTTCATCAGGGGTCGATGTGAGCACGCCATCTTCTCAATTCGCCTTTGCTTAGCAAACCACACCACCTGTTCGACATTTGGGATGCCAAGGCCTCCGTCCTTGATGGAAGAATATAGGAAGCCCAAGCTAACATCAGATGGAAGCTTGAACCACCTTCGGACAGCTCGACGGATTTCCCTGTCGATCGCTCTTAAAGTGCCCTTGGCGATCCCACCACAGACCATTTGGTAAAGATGTTTGGTTTCCAAGTGGTTGCGAAGGATCTGTGGTCGCTGCTGTGGTTTCGTCGGTGGGGGGGGCTTGTGTCACATTGCTCAGCTCATGGGGAAAGACCTTCTGGTAATTCACTATCGTATATCCTTTCCAGCCAATTTTGATTCTCAAAAATTCAATTTCTTGTGTTGGTTCTGGGGCCCTGATAGAATTTGCGCCGTATTGGAAGGGCCGCAGTTGTCTTCAATTTCTTTGAAACCAATGATCTTAATTACCTTCGATTTATCAGCGTTCAGTTGTAATCCTGCAATGGCCATGCCTGAAGTAACGTCGTCCAGCATCCCTGTAAGGATCGCGTCCGAGGGAGCAATGAGGACTAAGTCATCCACATAGGCCAAGAATTTAACGCCTACTTTCCCGATCTCCTTGAATGCTGGCGCTTTGATTTGGGAAGTGATCTCGCTCATAACAAACATGAATAGGAGTGGTGATAGTGGGTCTCCTTGTCTCACGCCCCGCCTGCAGCTGACCTCCTTGTCACCGATGATGACCGACGAGTTCTGGTAGTAATCGGAGATGTACTCCAGAAGTGAATCAGGGCAGCCGTTGTACTTCGCGGCGCGAATAACGGTATCCCTAGACACCATATCGAAGGCCTTCGTCAGATCTAAGAAGGCGATGCTCGCACTCTCGTGGCTATCATGGATATCCTTGATAACCGCATGTAATGTGCCAACGGCTTCCATACATCCATCGCGCTGTCGGAAAGCAAATTGGGTCTCATCAATGTTAGCACACCGCGTCCACTTTGTGGCCAAAATCTTGTGGAACAAGCGAGTAAAGACCGGACTGATGGCAATTGGACGAAAATCAGCCGGAACAACAGGATTGTCCTTTTTCGGGATAAAAACCACCCTAGATCTAGATAGGACATCCGTACGGAGGAGGAAGAATTGTTGCAGCAAGATGGTAGCATGAGTTAGGTCCAGCTCTTTCAACAACTCAATCGCTGTTATTGAGTCTGGGCCAGCTGCTGAATCCTTCATTCCTCTGAGGGCCACCGAAACATCTTCTTTAGAAATGGGTTCCAAAAGTTCTTGGTGAGTACCAGTTCTTATTGACTCACGTTGGTCGGGCTTGGAATCGGCATTAAGAATAGTGCTCCAATAGTCGGCCATACCTTGGGGGAAACCTGAGCTGCGAGGTTGCTTCCACCCACCTCTGAGCACTTGCTGAGCAGCATCTTTCTTGTTCTTCTTAAAAAAGCTCTTTGCAAGAGGTTCGTGATTGTTGGCGCTCCTTTTGGTTTGTTGCAGGGAAGTTGGGATTACGCGCCCAGTCGGGAAGAGGGAGGAAATTGGCCACGGGTTTCAAACTACCCTTTATCGTTCTCAGGGTAAGTATCCTTTTGCAATTGGCCAGGTCGTTCACTGTTCTAGCTCCTTGGAATTCAATGAGATGAGGTGAGGGAAGTTATTTGCAGAGCGAGCTTCACAAAATGCTTCGAAAAATCACCCCCTCTCTGTTGAATAGATGGTCAATCCTATTCCCATGAACGACAAACGTCAGGTCTAGTAGCTGAAATCCTCGTGGATCAATCTGAGTTGTTTCATTATACTGAGCATCGCGGGATCGACCCCATTCACGCTTATGATTCCATGGATCCTCAGAGTGATTGCCTCATGGGTTCGATTTGGCTGAGGGCTTGAATTTGTGGGCTAGTTGGTGTTGGTAGGTCTTGAGTGCATTAACAAATGAAACGACTGCCTGATCTTCGGCTGCTGACCATCTGGTGGAACCTTTTCGACTGGCTTCCAGCCTGTCTGTCTTGCGCCTCTGATATTCTAGAGGGTGTGCTCTCAATTGATGCGTTGAGCACGAGATCACTGATCTAAATGATCTATTGCACAATGGGCACAACACACTGCCATCCTCCTGTTGTTGGGTGTTGGGTTCCTCCGAGGAAGGAAGGAAGGAGGGGTAGTATTTTCATCAGTGGAAACCGAGGTAGGAAACAGTATACTGACTGATCAGTAATAATTTGAGTAGTTTTATCTTTAGTGGAATCCGAGGTAGGAAACAGTATACTAATTAGTAATAATTTGAGTAGTTTTTTCATTAGTGGAAACCGAGGTAGGAAACATTATACTGACTGATCAGTAATAATTTGAGTAGTTTTTTCATTAGTGTAAACCGAGGTAGGAAACAGTATATTGACTGATCAGTAATAACTTGAGTAGTTTTTTCACTAGTGGAAACCGAGGTAGGAAACAGTATATTGACTGATCAGCAATAATTTCAGTAGTGTTTTCATTAGTGGAAACCGAGGCAGGAAAAAGTGTACCGACTGATCAGTAATACTTTCAGTAGTTTTTTCATTAGTGGAAACCGAGGTAGGAAACAGTATACTGACTGATCAGTAATAATTTCAGTAGTTTTTTCATTAGTGGAAACCGAGGTAGGAAACAGTATATTGACTGATCAGTAATAATTTCAGTAGTTTTTTCATTAGTGGAAACCGAGGTAGGAAACAGTATATTGACTGATCAGTAATAATTTCAGTAGTTTTTTCATTAGTGGAAACCGAGGTAGGAAACCGTATACTGACTGATCAGTAATAATTTCAGTAGTTTTTTCATTAACGGAAACCGAGGTAGGAAACAGTATCTTGACTGATCTGTAGTAATTTCAGTAGTTTTTTCATTAGTGGAAACCGAGGTAGGAAACAGTATACTGATCAGTAATACTTTCAGTAGTTTTTTCATGAGTGGAAACCGAGGAAGGAAAAAGTATACTGACTGATCTGTAATAATTTCAGTAGTTTTTTCATCAGTGGAAACTGAGGTAGGAAAAAGTATACTGACTGATCAGTAATAATTTGAGTAGTTTTTTCATTAGTGGAAACCGAGGTAGGAAACAGTATACTGATCAGAAATAATTTCAGTAGTTTTTTCATTAATGGAAACCGAGGTAGGAAACAGTATATTGACTGATATGTAGTAATTTCAGTAGTTTTTTCATCAGTGGAAACCGAGGTAGGAAACAGTATACTGACTGATCAGTAATAATTTGAGTAGTTTTTTCATTAGTGGAAACCGAGGTAGGAAACAGTATATTGACTGATCAGCAATAATTTCAGTAGTTTTTTCATTAGTGGAAACCGAGGTAGGAAACAGTTTTCTGACTGATCAGTAATAATTTCAGTAGTTTTTTCATCAGTGGAAACCGAGGTAGGAAACAGTTTACTAATTAGTAATAATTTGAGTAGTTTTATCTTTAGTGGAATCCGAGGTAGGAAACAGTATACTAATTAGTAATAATTTGAGTAGTTTTTTCATTAGTGGAAACCGAGGTAGGAAACAGTATACTGACTGATCAGTAATAATTTGAGTAGTTTTTTCATTAGTGGAAACCGAGGTAGGAAACAGTATATTGACTGATCAGTAATAATTTGAGTAGTTTTTTCATTAGTGGAAACCGAGGTAGGAAACAGTATATTGACTGATCAGCAATACTTTCAGTAGTGTTTTCATTAGTGGAAACCGAGGCAGGAAAAAGTGTACCGACTGATCAGTAATAATTTCAGTAGTTTTTTCATTAGTGGAAACCGAGGTAGGAAACAGTATATTGACTGATCAGTAATAATTTCAGTAGTTTTTTCATTAGTGGAAACCGAGGTAGGAAACAGTATATTGACTGATCTGTAGTAATTTCAGTAGTTTTTTCATGGGATGTGGAAACCGAGGTAGGAAAACAGTTTTTCTGAAAGCTGATCTGTAATAATTTCAGTAGTGTTTTCATCAGTGGAAATACGAGGGTAGGAAAACAGTTTACAATTAGTAATAATGTGAGTAGTTTTTTCATTGTGGAAACCGAGGTAGGAACCACAGTTCTGACTGATCAGTAATCATTTGAGTAGTTTTTTCATTAGTGGAAACCGAGGTAGGAAACAGAGTAGTTTTTTCATTAGTGCAGGAAACCGAGGTAGGGAAACAGTATACTGACTGATCAGTAATATTTCAGTAGTTTTTTTCCATTAGTGGAAACCGAGGTAGGAAACAGTTATATGACTGATCTTGTTTTACTTTCAGTAGTTTTTTCATCAGTGGAAACCGAGGTAGGAAAACAATTGATGGATGATCAGAATAATTTCAGTAGTTTTTTCATTAGTGGAAGCCGAGGTAGGGAAAAGTTTTCTTGATTGATCAGTAATAAATTTCAGTAGTTTTTTCATCAGTGGAAACCGAGTAGGAAACAGTTTACTAATTACGTAATAATTTGAGTAGTTTTTCTCATTAGTGGGAAACCGAGGTAGTAAACTGTTATACTGATGTCAGTAAATAATTTTTGGAGTAGTTTTTTCTTAGTGGAAACCGAGGTAGGATAAGGGAGTAGTTTTTTATTACTGGAAACCGAGGTAGGAAAAGGAGTAGTTTTTTCAATTAGTGGGAAAACGAGGTAGGAAAACAGTATTTGAACTGTTCTGTAATAATATTCAGTAGTTGTTTCATTAGTGAAACCGAGGTAGGAACATTATGCTGAATCTGAATAATTCAGTTGTTTTTTCATCAGTGGAAACCGAGGTAGGATACAGTATACTGTCTGATCAGTAATAATTTGGTAGTTTTTTTTTCTTTAGAGGAATACCGAGGTAGGAAAACAGTCTACTAATTAGTAATAACTTGTGTGTTTTTTCACTAGTGGAAACGAGGTAGGAAACAGTATATTGAATGATCAGCAAAATTTCAGTAGTGTTTTTCATTAGTGGAAACCGAGGCCGGAAAAAGTGTACGAATCTGATCAGTAATACTTTTCAAGTAGTTTTTTCATCGTGGAAAACCGAGGGTAGGAAACCGTATTACTGATGGATCAGTAAATATTTCAGTAGTGTTTTTAATTAGTGGAAACGAGGTCGGAAACAGTATATTGATGATCAGTAATAATTTCAGTAGTTTTTTCATTAGTGGAAACCCGAGGGTAGGACAACAGTATATTGGATTGATCAGTAATAATTTCAGTAGTTTTTTCATTAGTGGAAACGAGGTAGGAACCGAATATGACTGATCAGTAATAATTTCAGTAGTTTTTTCATTAATGGAAACCGAGGTAGGAAACAGTATATTGACTGATCTGTAGTAATTTGAGTAGTTTTTTCATCAGTGGAAACCGAGGTAGGAAACAGTATACTGACTGATCAGTAATAATTTCAGTAGTTTTTTCATTAATGGAAACCGAGGTAGGAAACAGTATATTGACTGACCTGTAGTAATTTCAGTAGTTTTTTCATCAGTGGAAACCGAGGTAGGAAACAGTATATTGACTGATCAGTAATAATTTCAGTAGTTTTTTCACTAGTGTAAACCGAGGTAGGAAACAGTATACTGATCAGTAATAATTTGAGTAGTTTTTTCATGAGTGGAAACCGAGGTAGGAAACGGGAGTAGTTTTTTCATTAGTGGAAACCGAGGTAGGAAACAGTATACTGACTGATCAGTAATAATTTCAGTAGTTGTTTCATTAGTGGAAACCGAGCTAGGAAACAGTATATTGACTGATCAGTAATAATTTCAGTAGTGTTTTCATTAGTGGAAACCGAGGTAGGAAACAGTTTTCTGACTGATCAGTAATAATTTCAGTAGTTTTTTCATTAGTGGAAACCGAGGTAGGAAACAGTTTACTAATTAGTAATAATTTCAGTAGTTTTTTCATTAGTGGAAACCGAGGTAGGAAACAGTATATTGAATGATCAGCAATAATTTCAGTAGTGTTTTCATTAGTGGAAACCGAGGCAGGAAAAATTGTACTGACTGATCAGTAATAATTTGAGTAGTTTTTTCATTTGTGGAAACCCGGGTAGGAAACAGTATACTGACTGATCAGTAATAATTTGAGTAGTTTTTTCATGAGTGGAAACCGAGGTAGGAAACAGTATATTGACTGATCAGTAATAATTTCAGTAGTGTTTTCATTAGTGGAAACCGAGGTAGAAACAGTATACGACTGATCAGTAGATAATTTGAGAGCGTGAGAAGAGAGCGAAAGCGATGGAAACGTGAGGTAGGAACCAGATACTGGTGCGCAGATCAGTAATAATTTGAGTAGTTTTTTCATTAGTGGAAACCGAGGTAGGAAACAGTATACTGACTGATCAGTAATAATTTCAGCAGTTTTTTCATTAACGGAAACCGAGGTAGGAAACAGTATATTGACTGATCTGTAGTAATTTCAGTAGTTTTTTCATTAGTGGAAACCGAGGTAGGAAACAGTTTACTGACTGATCAGTAATACTTTCAGTAGTTTTTTCATGAGTGGAAACTGAGGTAGGAAACAGTATACTGACTGATCAGTAATAATTTCAGTAGTTTTTCATTAGTGGAAAACCGCGTAAGGGATACAGTATACTGATCAGTAATAATTTCAAAAGTTTTTTCATTAATGGAAACCGAGGTAGGAAACAGTATATTGACTGATCTGTAGTAATTTCAGTAGTTTTTTCATTAGTGGAAACCGAGGTAGGAAACAGTATACTGACTGTTCAGTAATAATCAGTGTGGTATAGGAAGATGCGTGTATGCACAAAATACGCTGTAATTAGAAGTGGTTCAGGTTGCGTTAAAAAATGAGTACTGTATATTTTTGTAACATATGTCCAAATTGCCCCACCCCACCCTATAGTATGAAATCCACAGTCCAATAATCCTACAGGTATAAACATTATGGAAGACATTCAAGCAAATCTTATTAAATCTGTAATCCAACAAATATAAACAATTTAAACCTTTCCAGTCAAACCATCCATATCAAGTACGTAACCTGAATATTGATGCGTCACGTGTCTCCTTCTTTCGATTACACGGTTGAAGTAACATTATGTTATCTATCAACTTCTTATGTCATCAATTGGCACTCTACCAAATTGCTGAAGACACAGATATGATCGTTTTCTTTTCTCCTTGGTCAAAAGCCATCAATGATGGTTGAAGAATTGGTTCCCAATTTCAAGCATGGTACAGAGTCCTTCCTCAACTGGAGTAAAAGCTGTCTGAATTTGCAATATTCCTTCATCATACTCCCCCCCACCCTCTTTTTTCTCTAAAGTTGCGGTTCTCTAACCTAGGTGAATACATATTCCAATCCTATCTTGTATGAGGTAGTTAATGATAAGAACAAGTCAGGCCTTCCACGTTTCATTCATATAGAATATCACAACAGTTTTTCACACAAGTTCGATTCACAGACATACACAAGTTCTCACACATTCAAAGACACTTGCAAACTTTGAACAAAATGTCCTCTCATCTATTCGTGACCGCTGTCCAAGTCTACATTACGAGGCATACACAGCATGTGTATCTTAATAATTCGCAAGCCACTTCCATTTTTTCATAACACTGATGCCGATTCTCGCTACATTTGCGACTTTCCTGAAATTTCATGAGAGAGAAGATAAATAATATTACTATTCAATTGTGATGATAACGTAACTCTACTTTCCCCGCTGATTCTGGCAAGCCCGTTCCATTGCTGTGTTTCGCTAGATAGTAGATGGGACAGTAGGAATCTCGATAATCCATTCATGTGCGCACTAATTAGATGACGAGGCATTTGCTAGGTAGGTTTTTATTTCGGCGCGGTGCGAGTGGAGGAGTGTCGGAGTGGCGCGGGTGATGCGGGCCATCACAATCGGTCCAGAGCCGCAACGGTTGATTATCAGCCCAGCGTCCCCGAGGTTTGCCTCCGAAACCGTCAATTTCCAACGATGTTACAAAAGCTGAACTCATCACGCACCTAGGGTCACAATCATGGGGGAAGGGACCAGTGCTTAAATTTCCAAGAGTTCCTCACCATTAAGGTTAAAAGACGACATAAATAACAATTGTTAGCATTTGGCGGATCCCACTGAGAGTACATAGAGTGAGAATGACCCAATCGAAAGTTGCGATCCCATCCTTCGCAGGCCTTGTGCTGAACGTGGCCAGAAACCCGCGTTGGGTGAGAACCACCTTGGAAGGCATAGAAAAGTCGATCTGGCCATACACAGTCTTCACAAAAATCGCAGATGTCCGCTTCTTG
>CAJQUW010000826.1:0-139860 GCA_907163375.1 Prostheceraeus crozeri
ATTTTGTTATATTATTCGTTTGTCGCCTAGAAATCTGTTTAGTTCTTTTCAGAAACCACTAAATTTCTCAAAAATTAGAGTGAGGCAAGACTATGTAAGGCGATGAAAGACAAAGAGGCGAGCCTAGTCACTTTCTGATACAAAGACCTCTTCTTGTTACATTGAGTGATTCTGTTATCTGATATAGCTGAGAAATACGATGCGTGATAATATAGATAGAAGAATATTGCAACGGATCAGCCGGTGTAATAGCCAGGAGACCAAACTTGTGCCGGTTCAGCCGATGTCATAGCCATTGCCATAGATTTTTGCTATTACTATTCTCAGCTGGTAAATTTTGAAATATTTGTGTACTGCGTCACTATGACGAAACATCCACTCTTGCTTCCGCATTCAAACACTAGAATTATTTTTAGTCATTAAAGTCTGTGCGAAATCCCATTGGTGTAATGTATTTCAGGGAGACGTAAATGCAGAAATTCAGAAAGAGATACATATCAGGAATTGTTCATAGGATGAAAATTAAGATATAGGCAAAAATCTGGCCCTCTACCCTCAATTTGCACGGTTTTAGAGTTATCACCCCCACTAATTATTTCCTCCTGAACAAAATAAACTTGACACTCATCTATCAGGGACTACTTGATAGCATTCATTGAACATCGATTTTTATGGAATTTGATTTTAACAGTATATTTTGTATTACTTGTAATGGTGGTGCAATTGAGGTTTTCACAGAATAGTGTGTATCGCACAGTTGCACACCATGTGACTATTGCGGATCTGCGGCTCTGTCCAGTTCTACCCGGTTCCTCTCTTTTTTCAGACAATATCAGAGGAAATATAAATTAACTCAATGGTAAGCAGATTGAATTTTTCGGTAAGGATGACATTTTTCATGTTGGTTCTTGATAAGTGTAAAGAACTATGTCCATGATTTTTGGCATAGAAAGTCTTCAGGTCACATTCTGCATGTGTTTTTGTCACATCAACATCTTCTGATCGGCGGTGTTCAAAATCTAATCAAAATGTTGTGTTTGCCAGTATTTTTATGCTTGTTCTATGTAAATGTGATTGTGTATGACCTGAAGGCAATCATTCCACAAATTATGTCTCTAGATTTTGCATTTCTCACTTAGTCAGAGAAAATATTAAACCTCGCCCCACCAGGTTATTTTGCCAAGCGCGAATTTCGCCCCCCATGCTGACCTCACAAACTATTGCACAAATTTTATCAAACCATGCAATTTGGAATACATCCAATGAGTTTTCATTTTTATAAATCATCAATATGTTATTGGATAAGAATCATTACAAGCGATCTGAAGGAAGCATACAGGGCGATTTATTCGAATATTATTTCAAACACAATAGTAGATACACGTGATGCTGGCGAATGAAGCAATTGTTTATAAAACTTAGCCTATCTCAATTATGGGATACACAGTTCATTGTTGATAAACAATTATATTTAAAGATTACAAAAGGTCGATTGGCAGTCAGCAAAAAAACAGCCATTCTGGGCTAAATTATTTAGAGTTATGCCTGTTTAAGGATACTATTAAGTCATATCTAAATGTTGATATCGATTCAATATCGATATCAATATCGCACTGAAGTTTAGAACATTAAATCACACAACCTAGAAGTTTTCACCGGCATTTATGGAAATCGTTTGAGGTATGAAGAACGTTGATGTGAGCTATGCAGTGACTAACGGGTAGAAAATTTGCATCATTTCATAATTGAATGTTCAAGACATCAGAAATTACGACAGGAACTGACACCGATATTATGCCACTGCGAAAGCACAACTGAGTTTTGCAAGTTGATGAACACGCATATTCCAAATAATCTTAAAAGTATTGCTAAATTCCTTCAAAAGGCTAAAGAGTTGCGACAGCATCCAACAGAGAACACAAACTGAATGACATTTAGAAGCAAATTTTTCTCCTCTCCTTCCTGAACACGATTTTTTTGTTGTTGAAATTGACCGCACACTTGAAATGTACTATTTGATGTCTGAGTTTTCATAGTTGTGTTTGGAACACGAGTGTTTTTGTTCACATGCATGTTCTACATCTTTTTCCATGTTTTCCAAAGTATTTGAAAATTAACACTTATTGACTTATTGACATCAATCGAAAAGGCATTGAAAGGGAATTCACAAAAATGGCATTATTTCATTTTTAGGTCATCCCTGGGCTGAGATGAAGGTCAAAGGTCAAAAAACGCCAATTTCTAACACATTTCAATAAGATTACTTACTATTTGAAATGGAAAATGGCAACAAAACTAATAAAATATGCACTAACCGGAAGATCTGTTCAAGGTGGTCAATAAAATGACGATTATTAATCGTTATGAGATTATATGATTGTCATTAGATAAAGTTAAAGATCGAATAATTCAAACGCTTAGTTCAACTCAAATCGCACAAAAATTCATTTTCTGAAAAACGCTAAATTGTTTCACAAAGATGTAAATAATTGTTTTCCAATTCTATTATCAAGACAGCGAGTCTAAAAGCAACATGATTCTGAAAATTTTCAATAATTGTTGATTAGATGCAGAACTAAAAAATACAAAGTAATAGGGAATCATATCTGAAATCTGAATTTCAACTATAGAGTAAGTATATAGGTAGAGTGTCGACTCAGAAAAGTTTCTGTATACAGTGAAAATTTTTATATGAAAAGATTCACTTTTTTTGCGGAGATTACGTTTCCGTGGTCCAAAAAATTATTTGAGCATTTTTGAAAAAAGTCAAAATTTGCCAATTTATATACTACGGAGATGACTCTCCTAAATAAGTAGTATGAAACATGTTGGATATTAAAAGGAATGAATATTTGATAACAAGCATCCTAACCAAGCGGAAATCAAGCTGATGATCAAGAGAATTTCATGGTCCGTAATTTTATGGAAGTCTTCATGAAAATGTCGCGATATTATTCGTGCTTTCTTGGCTGAGATTTCAAGTTTTTTAATTCAATTTTCACCGGCATGATTTTGTGATTTCATTTCTTGAATCTAGATAGTGATGTGGACCCATTTATATCTTCCAAAGTTGATTGAAATCATTGTAATTGATTATGTGATTTTGCTCTGCCAGCAGGTTGTTTGTGATCTTTTCTCGCTTGAGAAGATTCTCTTGAGGTTGAGCATGAAAGCAATAGCAGGTCATCGAGTTGCTAATTTAACAAACATTACCTCACCAAGGCTATCAGACACAGACTATCTGTAAAATAATATCATTTCCTTCTGCTTTATGCTATAATGATCAATGGATCCCGGTGTAATTTCTGCAAAACTGCAAAAATGTGCATATCTCACATTTGGAAACAATTCCGAGTGTATCTCCCATGAGTTCATTTAATAATATCGAAAGTGTATACACATTGGGGATTTAATAAATGCCGAGTTACCACTCTACCCAAGTTTACTCTATGATTTCAACTTTCAAACATGCATATACATAGTAAGCAAATAATTTCAAATTCAGAAGCTGCATTTGTGAATGTCTTTATATTAATAGGAAGAATAATTTTATGTAATCTCAACTCTATTTTATTGAGAATTGATGCCGCAATATGCATTAAAAGTGAATATACCGAAATCAGGCAAAATATTCTAAGCATTCAAATTTTAAAATACCGGTAGACCTCACGCCAACTGTATAATGCCAAATTCATCTTCCTTGGGTCAAAAGTTCCATAATATGTAGAAAGTAAACTATTAGAAATCTTTGGCCATAGCTTGCCTGATTTAAAAGATATTCAAAAAATTCACCAGGTGTGCAGACGGTTAACAAATGTCATTCTTGCCGACAACTTCAGTTTTTTGTCCAGTCTGACGAGAAGTGGAATTGGATAGATCATACGCGTAAATTTGTAGTAGCCGTAAAGTTCACATCATTCTGTGAAAGTCTCATTTTCGGTCTCTTTCTCTGCAGAAACTTGTGCTGCTCTTACTGCCTAATTATCAACCGCAGACATAGATTTTCATCCCACAGTGCCTCGCCAGTGAGAGGCCAAAAATGAAACCTGTATAAGTCAAGAATGGACTCTGACTCCGATTAAAATGATGAGACTTCGGAACTCTGTTATATGCTTAACTTGCCGAAATAACATGAATAAATTGAATTTTACATTTGGTAAAGTGAAGTTTTCTTTCTTTAAAGCGTCTGAGGAAGACCTACATGATATTACTGAAACCATGATAAACTTTTAACATTGTTGAAAACGCCGATCTAATGCCAGCGGTGCTTGTCGCGTGCAGAAGAAGGATATTCAATGTTGTGGTATCCATGAACATCATTTGACTTTCGCCAAACCAGAAAGGTACGTCGTTGACTTATTGTTTGTGATTGTGAGATGAACAGCAAACAAATTTTCCCTTTTGTTACCTCCTCAAAGTCACCGCACAGTGTATTCATAATTATCATTTCATGCACACCTTGTTCAGCTGTCAGAATGTTGATATTCGTTTACAAATTGTTGCTTAATTCATTCGCACTTCGTCTGTGTGTTAATCATTGCAAGTTCAGTCTACTATGAAATCCATAGGCAGGTGTAATAGAAATCCCTCAAGATCTAGTGATGATAAAGTTAGAAAATGTCAATTACACATGTTCCGGTTCAACGTAGCAAAGTGCGTCAAGGTAACAAAAATAAAAATAAAAAAAACAAGCTAATGACTAGTTAATTTTCAATAGGTACAAAATATGATTTAAAAGAAAATTTTTATATCCTAAAATGTCTAAAAATTTAAAAAATGCTTACTAGAAGGACAAACAACGCTTCTCCTCTCCTCATGTGTGATGAATTGGCGAGTAAGTCGTTCTGTTCAAAATTATGTTTATCATTTATATATTGAAAAGATCCCATTTAACAGTCTGCCCATTCAGATGATAAGAGGACAGGTCTGTTTCCAATCAAAATACCAGATCTAGCTAACACAGCGGGATTACGTTTTCTAAAATCTACCAGGTGTGTAAGAGAATTAATGTTAGTTCCTTAAGCTAAAACGTGAAATAAAATTCTACAAAAATATGCATACAAATTATTTGACTATTTTTAATGAGGTCATCAACAGGAACTTGGTCAGGACGATCGCGTTTCGACCGCTTCATCCTGGACGCTCAAACCCGACCAAGCGCGGTCCTGTACATTTAAGATGCACAGCCTCAAAAGTTATATCTATAATAGGGAAAGATTAGCATCTATCAAAAAAATAGAGTCACTATTGACTGAAATGTACCTCAGGCATTTGCAAGAAGGACAGAGTCCTGCCAGTAGAACTGTCTGCGGTGGTCGATATTGCCTTTCTTTTGCATTTTTGTTGGAAACACCTCTCATGTATTTTTCTTTTTTACTTTTAGAACCAATCTGCATGACCTATTCTCGACATTCAAATTTACGGTGAGAAATTTTGTTTACAGGAATAAATGGGAGGAATCATGTACCGTACATATTGCAATGTTGCACCCATACAACTTTCTCGACATTTAACTTCGACCAATTAAAACATTTCGAAATTATATTCTTCTGTATGTAGATAATTTGCTTGTGGAGTGGTTGATATTTCCTTTCTAAGCACTTTATTCATTGTGTCGGAGCTATGTCATGTACAACGCTCCATTTGTCCGACTTCTAGCGTCGAGTAGCTGCTACATACCAAGCAAGATAATTTAGGTGATGCCGCAGGATAATAGCAATAGAATGT
Source organism: Prostheceraeus crozeri (assembly GCA_907163375.1). Classification (NCBI taxonomy): domain Eukaryota; kingdom Metazoa; phylum Platyhelminthes; order Polycladida; family Euryleptidae; genus Prostheceraeus; species Prostheceraeus crozeri. The sequence goes on from CAJQUW010000826.1 coordinate 5,728, forward strand.
CATTCGTCAATGCAAAAGCATGTACACAAGCAGTACGTTGGGTGTGTCTCTTGGTGTAACTTTGTGGCATAAAAGGCCGATATATATACCGCCACGAAAATTAGCACACATAGTAAGCAAGAGTGTTGATACTCAGAGATGTTACAGGATTTTTAAGGGAGGGCGGTATTAGACAATTACATTGTGTCTGTCGTTTAGGAAATCACCAATGCTCAGATTAACTAACGAAATAATGAAAATTCCTGATAATGTCTTCAATGTCCGGTTTTGCTATATCTTATGTCGATGGGGAAGGCGGTCTCACCTTCGTCCTCTCCTTAAGATGCATCTGTTGATGCTTCAATTAGAGCATAATAATGCCAATTATAAACTGTTGTTAAAATCAAAGTTATAATTCACAAAATTGGTTCTTGTTCTATTTAAAATATCCTTCACTCGGTAAATTAAAAATCTAATTGATAGCACATATTTTGTTCACAAAATTAAGTCTCGAGAAATCTGTCGAGGAAGTGTCAAGAAAGTTGCATGCGTCAATATTGCAACCTTTCTATTCTCTTTGTATTTCAATAAGCTTAATATGATGCTGTGATACTTGTAATTGATTTTTACTCTGAAATTGCAACCGATCCACTACACTGTCTCTTTCCAGACATTAATAAAAATGTAGCAAATGTAAAATTATAGTAGTAACCAGACTAATGGAACATTTTAAAGTCATTTGGATAAATGATGCCAAGAAAAGTAGGACGGACCGGAATAGACTACTTGAACTTGAGTTACTCTGAATCTAAAACAAAATGCCGGGGTATTATGACACCATTTTTTGAAATGACGATGTGGGAATCATGACCTACCAGTTAGAACTAGATGTGATACACCGGGTATCCGTGAAATCACGCAAGTCAGATCAATAATGCAGTAAGTTACTTTTACTTGCGTGACTTTACGCACTTACCCGGTAGAAATCGATTGAGCTATGAAGAAGGATTGCGCAGTTTATGGGATGATGGAACAATTGATACTGTGCACCAAAAGCGCAACCGATCCACAAAGAAAGCATTTGATAAGATGAGAATCATTATGTCGTTGGATTCCAGAGTAGTCTGCTGACTTCCCTATTACGCTATTTTCACACGGAATATGTACATTGTTGGATTTGTTGTCTTTTTCAAATGACATCGGTTTAAGTAATCTTAGTATATTGATAATCAATAGAAATCATACAAACATTTTCACATAAGTTTCTTAAACAGTTCATGCGAATCTCACAACATCGTTAAGGAAAATAAGATACTCAAACATTTGTAAAAGAGAAAACGGTTTTGTTATATAGCCTTGAGCAATAATGAAAGAAGGTAGAAGACCGTCTCACAGAGTTAAAAAGTGGAATTTTGATATGACCCGAAACGGTAAGTTGGACTGTGGAGCCAAATGATATAAAAGGTTGTACGATTTTAGAATATTTGCAAACGTACGAAAAGCAATCTTGTCTGCCCTCCATGAAGATAAAACACAAGCACGAGCACGACGAAGCACAATCATGTCTGCTTCACGAACTTTTATCTGGATCTTACCGCTTTTATCTAAAATTTTGTATGATAACTTCTAATGAAACACATCAACTTTCAACTTGAGCTCCATATTTCAGAAATATGATTGTATGAATCATAACATATTGACACCAACAGCATTGGATTCAAGCTCGAAGGTTTGAGTATTGCAAATGCTACTTATCAAAATCGAGGCGTAGGCGTAGTAAGTAATTGCACATTCAAGTAGGCCCTAGTATCCTTGCACCTTGTGGAAATTATCTGAAAACCATGGGTATTTTTAGGACGTCATTACTTGATTTTAAGCATGAATGTTTTGCAACCCCGATTCTAACAAGCAACTAATTTGAGAACACGACTTGCTTCTCCGCATTCCCTCCGTTAGATTGATGCACCTCATACATCAGTATGAAATGTCCCAGAATAATTTCTATCTTGACAATATTTCAGGTCGTCAAATTGTATGCAAAATATGTTAATAGGGTAATGATGTTTATTTGCATAACCATTTTGCATAATGACGCTAGGTTAAATCCTGAGCAAACTGTGCACGGTAGGATGATTATCTTAATCCAAACAAAACATATTTGATTATTTTGTTCACTGCTCTTACTCTTAATTAGACGAGGTCTCCTGAAAATATGGAAAAATACTTTTATGGTCTGCTAATAATCACATCATTGGAAAAGTCAACTATAATCGGACATCGAATCCAGTGACAACTGAAGTAAAGTTAGAATGTTATAATTCTCTAGATGAAAGTGGCAAAATTATTCGATAACCGCTAGCAGTCAAATGTTGACAATATATTTAATGATTTATCCAATAGACTCATTAAATAACTGTGCAAACCATCGACTCCACTCTTACCTCCTTTTTGTTCTTTCTCTTATTTTATTTCCTTTTTCCGTCTTAATTTATTTTCCAGGAAGAAGCATCTTGAGTCGATGTGTGAATGACAATCTCTCTCTCGCTCTCTCTTCCCTATCACACCCACGCACACACACACATACACACACGCACGCACACTCTCTCATGTTAGCGATTTCAATCGAAGGCGGTCCTTCACATTCACGTTTTTCCTCGTTCTTGAATTTGGGGCAGGTGTGCTTGGATGTAACCTAAGATTGACGAGCCACTATATCAGATAATGTGTATATCAAGATGCCATGAACCTGTCATGAACTGTAATTTGAAACTGAGAGCCGATGGCATGCAAGCTATCATCAGTTTACAACGATTATCACAAATTTGCTTATTAGTTGAAGGTAAATTAACCTCCTTATGAATTCTAACATACATGCATGTGCATAATATGGAAATCCTGTTCTAGTTCACGTGCATATCCATCAAGCATTATCTACTTAGCACGAACTGTACATGCATGATCTATACATAAACTGCATACATTTCATTTCATATATCAAAGTACTTTGTCAAAAGCTTTTGCCAATCTGTTGCAAAATTCAAATTACTTGTAGACAATTGACAGAGTACAAATGAAGTAATAATTAGCATGCTCATTCATCCACAAATGAATCTATGTGATTGTTCCATGAAAAAGTAACAACCCTTAAACACTACTCACAATAGGTGAATAAGTAATACTATCAGTCTTGCGCTACAAATAGGGGATCCCAAGTATGGAATAGACAGATTATCGTGCCTCATAATATTATTTAACACGTTTTTTTATGCAGATGTGCAGTTTGTACATTTATTTTGCTCAACATATAACTGAGATTCTAGAAGTCCGTATATAATCTGCATATATTTTCAAAATTTCCATTTGAGTTGTAGTCATCACGATTTAATTATCTTAGTGCAATGAAACATACTCCAAGTATTGTCTTTAGACGTTTTCATACAAGAACTGATCAAAACAAGTCGTTTATCAAAGCCGTTTACCATCGATTTTACAACAGATACTTTTGAAAAATTGGATTTCAAATTTTGAAATGCTATAAACAAGTGAGTTGGCAAAAACTGACACCGCCATAGTAACGAGCATGCGCCAATCGCGTACAGTTGAATCTGAAGAACATCAAAATCATGCAGTTGTAAACGCAGACCTTCATGCATGTTGTAAACATAGAAATCCGACTTTCTATAGACGCTGTGGACATGCGCTGTCATGACAGCGGTGCCTAAACAATGGCGGTTTCCAGTGATTCACAATAGGAAATTGCGGCACCTTGTCAGTATTTCATGATTTTGTAGCTTCTTTATCCCCCCCTGTATAAAAAATCAGAATGAAGAATTTGCTCCCCTGTGAACTCGTTGACTTGTCAGCATACTTTGCAAAGATTCACGATAACTATAATTTCTCTCTATATGAAAGATCAATTTGATAAAATAGCGAACAGGATATCGCCTTGCGGCGAGAGTCTACAACTATAGACAGGTTTCAGCAATTCGATTCTTCTTGAGATCTAGGAACATTGACTTAGGTCGATGCCAGACAGAGCAACTGCAATGAGCATCAACAAACAGCTGTTATCCATTCTAGTCCCTCTAACTTACGCAAAGCGAAATGTAGGATTCTATGGTTATCACTATAAGGATGACCAAAAGTCAGTAAAGGTCAATAAAAAGTCAGAAAATGCTCAGAGTAATATACTTTGTGTCACTTACAGAATTAGACAGATTGTCTCCTCTTCTGTTTGACTGGAAGCATTGGAACATGTAACGCTAGTGAAATGGCACATAGTCTGCTGACACAATACCATACCAATCGAACAATCAGCAGCCAGTTCAACATTAAGCACGCCACAATGTTCAAAGTTTTAGTGACTGTTATCAACCGGATCACAAAGCAAAGAGACACAGACGATGTCAAGTTCCACAGAGGAGTTTGTGAACATTTTTTCGTGCGCCTGCCATTTTTTTAATTGATGATCAGAAGGGCCAACATTAACGAGAAAACTTTTGCGCAATGATCTGAATTCTTCGAATCTGAAAGAATCGCAGCGCTCGGAGCAAGCGGCGCACGACTGTTTTTTCTATCTCCATAAGGCATCAAACATTTCTTTTTGTCCACTTAGTAAGTTCCTGCATGTACCATCGTTTTGAATCAGTTTGTACTTCTAGCAAAGTGACACGTTTAAGCAATCTAATTTTGTGGTGTCAAGTTCCGCGGTTTTACAGGCAATGATGCAGGATTTTCTAAACAACATGATGATGCAACTAATTTCCATAGCAACATGCACTTCTCAGCTTCGGTGACATTTTTTAATCGTGTTTTGGCGTTGGTTGATGACGTTGGTCGGTCTGATAATTGCATCGGAAAAAAGGAAATGTATGTACTAGTATTTCTCACAGGTTTGTGAGAGTGTTGGACAGTTTGACGAGAATGGATTGATCTTGAAGAAAGCTTGGCAGGATGCTGCCCAGCCAAGACTTTCTGTCTAAGTGTTTGAACTAAAAAGTTTTTATGCAAGTTTGGCGGATCTTGTCAACCAAATGGGCATATGGATCTAAATGGTGAACAGTTTGAGTTTGTATTGTAGCTGTAGCCGGGGGTTTCTATTCACCTAATGGAGAGATTGTGTCAGTTTTGTTGCACTGGTATTTGTACGATTAAATTTGAAAGCATATTTTTTCATTTGAAATAGCGGAAAGAAAATTAAAACCAAAGTAAAACCAAGCAAAAATGAATAAATTTCAATAGCTTTCAAATCATAGGCGCATTTTCTATTAAATGAGAGGAAATGTGAGTAGATGAATAAATAATTTTTCAATGCTTGACAGGTCTAAGATCTTTCAAATTACAAGCATTCCTTTGCAATGATACTCTGAAAACTCCTTTTGTGATTCAAAGTAAAAAAGTTAGAATATTTTGGGCACCTTGTATTTATATACTGATTCGTGATCCAGTTGTGTATAAATGAATAAATACATTTTTTATAGCCTTCTTGTGCATCCTATTGAAAAAATATCCTAGTGAATATTTTGACGATGGGTCATGCTGTCGTTGTCGCTTTCTGAAAGCACTTCGTGTTTCAGCTTTTATAACTGGTTAGAAAAAATCATATAAATGAAAAAATGTCCATCGACTTGAACTTTTAATATCTTGAAAATGAATTAAAGGAGGAGGAGGACAATGGTACATAAAATAATTTTAGTTTTTTCATGAAGTTCGGGTATAGTTTTTGAGTTTTTTACACAGCAGCTGCTAAAAAGAGTCGGCCTATATTTCTTTAAAAATCCCTTCATGTCAACATTTGCCATATATATATATATATATATATATATATATATATATATATATATGAATGTTTACTATTAGATTGTGGAATTTATTTCATTCAACTGAAATCGAATGTGATGAGTGGCGAATATTGAGACTCGAAACTTCCATTTTTGCATTTAATTAGCTGATTACAATTTCAATGAAATACACCTCACACTTTTGAATTATCCATCTTGAAAACAAGAAATCTCACAGTACAAATAAACAGAGAAATTGTCGTCCTGAGTCATTTTTGTGAATAAAGAATGTAAAAAATAATTTTATAGAGAGAAATAATTATTGATTTCATAAATACATACACGGAAGGAATTATTTCATTATGAGATCCTCCAGTCATTCATAAAACAATCAAGTCGACACTCAATACCTTCAGAAGCTTGATAATCATATCATTTCTGATTTCTTGCTCTTTATTGGATAATTCTCCTTTTGCTTTATAGGGGATTATTTGACAAGACAACATTATCAAAGACAAGGAATGAAATGAAATATATTGAATATATTGAGAAACTAGAAATTAAAAGTGATATAAGTTCATTTGCTTCGGGCTAAAATAATAATGCTCTTTAAACTAACTGACAAAAGATTTATTTGTGCATGCAATTTGAGCTTTAATCTTTCGACCTCTTATAAGCATATGTACTTTTGTTGCTGTTCAAAAAATTCAACAAATATTCTATAGATTGATATAGCCGAAATATGAAGAGTCTTCATGCTAACGCATTAGTATTTAGGTAGTACACCGTGTCGTTCATTTTTTTGCTGTTCACGATAGGAATCGTGAAAAACTAGGACACTGACACTAACCAAATTATACTGCTCTGTAAATAACTGCATTGCAATTAATGGAAAAGGAAAACTGCTTTTCTCAATTCTTATACAACCTCATTTCCTCAATTCTTCGTTTTCTTAGCCTATTGAAACAGCAATTTCATAATCACGAGCACATAGATAATGATATTAGGCATGTGTGATTTGTAATTTTCAGAAACATTGAAAATACATGAAGTAATATCATCTTTATTAATTTTCCGTTCACTTGCCATGCAGTTCAAAAGTCGGTTTTTGATCGGTTTTCTGGAAACCCAACTGGATTCCTAGAAAACCAAATTGGTTTTTCAGAAAGCCTGACTGGTTTTCCGTCCGAATACTGGTTTTCTGGAAAACTAATTTTGGTTTTCAACAACTGATTTTCTGGAAAACCACATTTGGTTTTTCAGCAGCTGGTTTTCTGGAAACCCGAAATAGTTCTTTCTCCAGGGACAAGCTGAAACCCCAATCTTTTAGAGTGTGTAAATAAATATACATGCATTTATAAAAACCTGCGAAAGGGGATGGTAGTTAATGGCATTAATAGTCACTGATTATTTTTATTAGTTGATCATAATTAATGGCAATCAATTTCATAAAAGCATTCCTATATTCAAAAATGAAAGTCATATTCTTTACATTGGTAAATAACATATACTCCTATTTAAGTGATGTTTCAGTGACTTTGTTGTCTTCATCATGTCCATAAATCAAATTGATAAATAATAAATAGTTCAGTTAATTTGAAGAGGTGCCGATGTCATGTATGAAGACATTGGTAGCGCTACTTCGAAGCTGGCAAAATTTGTGAAGGAAACACATCCTAAAAGTAGTCAGAAAAATGTTTCAATTTTTTTGTCTGCAATTTTTGTAATAAAGAAATGTGACCGAAGTCCCGTATCCATGTCATCGCGCAGCATGGTTTGCAACAACCATCAACCAAATGCATGATGATAGAACGATCCTATTTAGCGAGTAAAATCCATTAAATCATATAATGCAGAAACACTCGCTTTCTACATGATTGCTAATTCATGTTGAATTCCATCAAATTAAGGACTCAATAATTCGGACTTTGCCGATTTGTGTGTCATTATTCCGTCCACTTGATTAGGAACACATTCGGCTGGATTGATGACAATTTCCTATAGCCTATATAATATAATTACATGTATTGTCATATTAATGTCATGTTGTAATTTAATGTAGCTAATCTACTTCGTGTAGCAATACACTATTATTTTAATGCATTGTCAGCAATTAGTGGAAAAATCGTCGTGTTGCTGTAGATGTCATCCAAAATAATCACAATGATACCGCATACCGGGACTAATCATGCCGATAATCTCGCAGCCTACTAGCATGCACATGCCCAGCGTTGGAGTCTGCTTGTCTTTGCCACATCGATTTTGATCGTAGAGTTCCTTTATGAACTCGACTATTAAATTCTTGATCTTTATTGCATCTTCTAATTGACTGAAAAACCAAAGATTCGGAGCCGGAGCCGACAGAAAACACCACGCCTCCGGCTCGGCTTGTAGTCTTATATATATTTGAATTCAGTTACTTAAACAGTGTAGATGAAAAGAGTGCAAGTGTGTCACCGCTGTAGACTTTCCATAATCCACTGGCCTTCATCTCCTCTCAATGCATATTGAGAATCATCTGGATTTTAAAGGAGATCGCGGACTTAAGATTGTGTTTTAGTCGAAAAAGCAACCATTCGGCTAAAAGCTCTTGGCGATCAGTATCCACATGCATTCTCGCCTCACATTTAATGCACTTATTATTAAAGCACATTATTGGTTCTTACTATAATACTTTCCTTAACAATGTATGGGTATTTTCTAAGTACCTAATGCTTTTGATATAAAAAATTTAATTCAATTTCGAAGTATTCACTTGTTTCACTTGATTGATGAATATTAGAGGCCTGAGTTTTGTAGAGCACAAGTTTTGCACAGGGAAACTGAAAAGCATACTTTCGGAAAATGCAGTGCGTACACCCTATCCATGGCTGTTACGAGTCTGAGTTTCTGCCGAGTTCTACCAGTCTCCTGTTCTTATCAGACAAGATCAAAAAAGCAAACGTGTGAATCCAACTGGGTGCGAATTGAAGTTTTTGAAGAGTCTCTCACTGTGGCCGATGTGTCTGACTAGTTCCCTCCTTTAATGAATGATGCCTCACTCTGGAAGAATGAAACATTTGTTCTCTCTTATGGCGCTACGAGCGGCCGTGGTAGGGGCTAAATTAGAGACTTCAATCAATCCCCTACAAAAGGAGAAGCATTTTCATGGCTCCCTCTGCGGCTCATGCCTCATAAAGTTTTAAGTGAGAAGCATCAGCTAACCCATCAGTCATAAATCTTAGAATGGAATATCTTCAGATCATTTTCTATTCTGTTTGTGCTTATGCTTCCGATGGGTGATACATGCGAAAATGTATTTAAAGACAATAAGTTTTGAGCTAAAATCTAATCAAGATTCTGTGTTTGACGATTAAAAAAACGATTTGAAATATCTAAATGTGTTTAGTTTTTGGTACATGAGCTGTATGACCCAGAGATGGTTCTACGCCTGCCGCAGCACCTCACTTAATCACAGAAAACACAGGCGAATGTCATTTTATTGAAAACCTCAGTCTACTTCCGATTGGATATATATGCGCTGTCTCTGATCTTGTCTTACAAGATCAAGGGTACCGGGTTGACCTCGACAGATGAGCAGTTACGGAGTGGCCAGAGAGTGCATCATTCTGTGAAAGTCTCACTTTCAGTCTCGCGTTGGGGTCCCGGATGCATGTCGAAAGGTCTTGGGTGGAGCCGGAGCCGTGATAGCTGGACCACGGCTCTAAAACCGTGTGAAAACTATAACTCATTAAGCATGTTTAACACGATTTTCAAGATGTTCACTAATTATAACCAAAATTTATGAAAATATATAATTTTTGTTTAGAGCGGCATTTTCTAAGTTAGAGAGAGCACTTTGTTAGCTGGCCGTTGTCTCCAATCCTCCCTGGTGGAAATCTTTGCATGGCAAATTGATCTAACGTTTTCCGCTTTATATAATACTAATTTTCAATACTGTTAGACGTATTCACATGATACTTATTACTCTTGTAGCTAGTAGTCGTGTATAGAAAAATTGAGAAAAATTAAAAACGGCTATAATCTAATATAATCTGCAGGTTGTAGCATACAAGCCGTTTATCTTCATTACGAAGAGTTTGGAAACAAGTACTGAAGATTTTTATGTCAATCTTGAAGTTTATCTTTCTTTGACATTTTTCCGAACAAAATGGACTCTCGAATGTTTTACAAACAAAGAAAGCATGAGTTCTCTTTACTTTCTCCTCGATGTTGTGAGCTAATTCAGTTTATTTGGCCCAACCTTTGGTGCTATTCAATTTTTTCATTTATAACATTTTCCTATATACATGCACAGAATGTTGTCTGCTGATGTTTTCTTTCCTGTACTCTCTCCACCATATAATTTCTATAGAAAATGCACCGATGAATACTGTGATTTGGTATGCCGAGAATTTTTGATATGGTACTGTAATTCAACACATTACGTAACTTTGTTATACGTAAAACATGTCTCCTTGCCCGTTTTACACAATCACGGCCTCCCCTTATTATTTGACTCATGGCGCAACTAATAAATAAACATCCTTTTGGTCTGTGCCTTTTACAATGCTGTTAAGTCTCAGAGAGCAATAGAGAACAGTTCACCTACAATGTAAACCGTCAGCTACCATTGAAATAAATTTTGCTCTGAAACCAACTCATCAAAAAAACTAACAGTTCTTCCCAAGTAAAGATGGCTTGGCTTTTTTTGCTACCAGACCGTGTTCATCTGGTAGCCGTCATCTGGGTGAAATCCGACGGTCTGGTTGTTAATTTGCTACCAAATCCTAATGCACCTGCCAAATCACCTTGAATTAATTGACTGTTATCTATTTTTTTTTGTCTTCATTTCGCAGCAATGATGATTCGGTACCAAATGATCTGGAAGCCATGGTCTTCAAATTTACTAGAACTTTTCATAGTTAGGTCACATTTGCTACTTATTCTATTTATAGATTAACAGTAGTAGATTTACCACATATTTTTAAGCTACATTCGTATTTTGTATTCTATTAAACATTGAAGGTGAATAACCTTTTTGAAGTTGTGAGAATTAGAATTCTGACCTAACATCTCTCCTATTCAACTCAGTAAATGCTAATTCCATCAACTGAAATGATTTATTTCATTTAGATTGAACGATAATTTCACTTTTATATTATATCACTTTATATCACTTTTTTATAATTAACCATATTTATATATATCTCAAACATAATTGTATTTGTTGTTTTATGAATTAAAATGTATTATCATTTCAGATTGATTCCTATGCTTAATTTGAAATTTACATAATGCACATTTTTTATAGTTGTAAACTTATTGATTACTTGTAAAATCTTTTGGACTTTTGTGTAATATAATAGAATTCAGCATTGTGAGTTTGACTCTTAAATGTCAATATCCCACTACTTATGACGCAGTAATGAATACCATACAACGTAAGAGCGATGTATAGGCCTTATTAACAAAATGCCTCAAATTGCCATATTTTAAATTGCAAAATTCGTTGTAGTTGAAGTTGAAATTGAATTTGTATGTACATTTTACCATAATGGCATATATTGTCACTTTCTTTAGTGGTGCTAGCTTCGACCAGTAGTCCTCACAAAAATAGTTGAACGTGATCAATATTGGCTGACAGCGTGATCTTCCCGACATATTTTCCATAATGCAAAGATTTTATGATTATTTGAAGTGACAAAAATAAACAGTGTGCCTCAAATTATTGCTAACACATCTAAAAATTTAGTTATTTATCAATATTTAATATCAGTTGATTTTGACTAAAAAATTACAATTTCAATTTGCTGTCCTAGTTCCATTATACTTGTGAATGAAAAACATCACACTTCAACAAGTAGCAATATTTTTTCGATGAAATTACAAAAGAAATTGCTTATTTCCCCTAAAAAGCTTTCCATGCATGGGAGTTAATCTGTCAAATAGGGTGACAGATTTGATTAACCACAGAAAAATAAACTTACAATTCGGCATGCCCTCAATGTAATATGAGTGATATTTTTATATTTTTATATTTTTAATCATGTCTTTCCTCATTCACGGTACAGCCTGAAAGGCTGTTATTGAGTGACCACTCATATATTGATGACGCAAAAGCACAATTCCCTTTGGAACCTTTCATTTTGAAATGCCTATCTGTCTATGATATAGGGCCCATGCGGTTAGGAAACATCATTTTTGAGACTGTCACATTTGTGGAATGACATATAATGCATGGAATGAAGGTGTCTATATCCTGCAAAAAGTACCTCAAATAATTCGCAATGCATGCTTTGTGTCGTCATGTGTAATTCAAGATGTAACAGAGAACGGCGCTTCAAAAATATGTACGAATTTATATCATCAAAAACTTTAGACATTAAAAGTCGTTGTCTGCACCGCTGTTAAATTGCCATGAAAATAGCTTAAAAACGATACTAGAAAATGAAGTCTTAACTTTAAATATACCATAAGTCATTCCAATGCAAACTTTGAAAATCATGACAAAGCATTGAAAATTGCCGAATTTAATGTATTTTAAGACAATTTCAAAAGTAAACAATACTTTTTTCTCGGATAGAGAGAATTCCACCACAGAGCCTGAACACATCCGCATTATCAACCACATTATATCAACAAAGTAAAACTTGAAATGAGACTAAATTGAAATCGATCATGGAGAATTCAGATGACAATCGGATAAACATTTATCGATAGCATTGATTTCAACTCTTCTACTGGTAGAAATTTGGTATCATTCATTACACAACATTATGAAAATTATTGGATCTACAGTGAATTATGCTTTATTAACATAGTTATGCGACTATAGAAGAAATAGAAGCACATGGTAGGCACCATGCAGGTTTAGTAGCTTTGCTGACAAAAACGGCAAAAAACGCTACCAAATGAAAAGCACTGAAGCATTTGGTAGCGCATGGTTTACAGTGTACAGCTCTGTTTTAAAAAATATCCTGAATTTAGAGGCAATTGACTTGACCATGTAGTTATCCCCACATGAAGAAAGAAATCACAATGTTATTATCCAGTTTTGGAAAGCCATCATTTTGTATTATGAAATCCGCAAAGAGAGAATGAAAACAAGCAAAGATATTGACTTTGCTAACCTTTGACAGAAAGTTTTGGCAATCGTTTTCCAAACCGTATGCGAGTCACAAGATGCCACTCAATAAGACGACTTGTCTTTCGGCTACGATAGGCCCTAAGTGCTGTGTCTTGATGAGTCCTGCACACAGATGATTGAGAGGTGCCACATATAAGTGCAGCTACAGACCGACTAGAATAGCAGCTTTCTTGCATTCCAAAGCGACTGCCACTCTTTCAGCCATTTCGTTGAACCTCGGAGTACGCTGTCTACCAGTACGGTGTCTTCTCTTAACCGTAAAATTGTCGTCCACACTCAGAGGTTTAAAATTATACATCGCATTTGAAAATTGGTTGTATTTTCACTTATCGACAAAACTTTATAAAACAGGAGCATTTAATTTGACTCATCCTGTATTTAAATCATGGTGATAATTGATGATCGAATTCATTCTTCAATTCGAATGGGGGTTTACAAATATATTCCTGAATTTCAAGGAACCGGTTCTAGCACCGATTCTTCGAGGAAGGAAATAGTGTACCAGATTTCGTGGTAAATTGCTGTCTGTATACCTTGAATGATATTCCCGGTTATCAACTGCGTAGGTATTGAGAGCGTGATGTCATACGAATTGTATTATTTATTATAAAAATTATGCAAAATGAAAATGATTAATTTCTGCCTCATGAAAATGCTTTAATTAGTAGAATATACTAATAAGAAGGCCCAAGAAGCAGTCATCACTCAGACGAAGCTTTGTTTTGAGAGCACAAGTGTATTGAACGATCCATCACCTAGTCCTGATCTTTTGACAGAAATTAACAACTGTTGAGAAGCGCCATCCACTTTCTATCGAGGTTGGCTCTGTAGATAATGATTTCAGAGGAAATTGCTGAACAGAGGAGTAAACCACAACAGAAAGAGGACTGTGATGCGACATGTCTCTCATCACACCAGCCTGAGAACTGTATGACAGAACAGTAACATTGAAATTTAGAAGCTGTGCATAATTCTCGCAGTTAGATTATGCTTTCGCCAACAAGGCGACAGGAGTGCGTGAGCCTGCTGCAGTCTGGGGAGATATGTCTCTGATGGTTGAGTGGATAGTGCTAATGACAGTTTCTGAGTAAGCGCTCACACAAGAAAGCATTTATTTGATGTTTGGTTTCGAAGCTTTATTCTAGTATAGGACAATTCGGTACCGGTGTCAGAATCGGTATTGATTTTCAGGGAACCGATTCCGATACTCCCGAATTTTTGGCAGAACCGGTTCAGAAGAGGTACGGAGTTAAACCCTAATTCGAAGGTAAAGAAAACATGTCCACTTTGTATGTGTAGAAGTTCAGATGAGTGCATTTTTGGATACATGCGATCATTGGGAATGGTTGGGGTTGTCGGACTAACAAAATTTAGTTCAATTCCAATAGGGGTTCATCCTTTATATTTTTGCTACTTGGTCTTTTGTAATTAGAAGAGAAGTCAACTTACGTAGTTATAGATAAATCATTATTTCATTTGTGTAGAGGTGCACGTGTGTAGCCTTAATTCAAATGAGAAAAACATGAAATTTTGCATAGACAATAGACATGTCATAGTCGCATAAGTCAATGTTGAGTTAATTTCATGTCTAAAAATCTAAAAGAGGTTAGACATCCTGGCAAGTAACTAAATAATTATACTATTATATTCACTGATTTTATCTTCTTTGGTTGCAAAGAAAGCATCCAAGCGTGCTTACCCGGCATCTTTGTAATCATATTTGCGATTTGTTTCTTGCCCGTGAATCACGCGGTTCCTCACATGCTGTGCTATTAATAAGTGTTCGCGGAGTCGTGTAAAAATAGCAAATGTGTTCTTCTAAATCTGTGAGTGAAGATGCGTCACAGCGTTCACAACAACAAGCGTTTTCTGGTTTTGATTACGAGGACGAGTAGGCCTGCTGTACATGTGCACAAGTACACAATACTGAGCTAGCCGATAGCCTAGGTTTGTGGATTCTGATAGCGGGTACTTCATTAGGGCCCGACGTTCGCTCCTAAATCTCTGTTGAAAGTTATGTCTTAATTGATTTAAAGTTTTCAACCGTGGCTTCTACAAGAAATTATTGGTCTCTCTTTATCCGAAGGGGAAAATCAAGTAATAGTGTTCTGATATGCTTTAGTACCCTTTCTGACCAGCAATTCAGGTTTGGGGGAATATCTGAACCCCGGGCTGGTAGAATATGACGAAATATCTATTCATCGATGCTTTTTGCTATAACAACGGATTGGTGATAAAAGGGACTTCATCTCACCAATTGCATTCGATCGTGCAGATAATCGAATGGTCGTGAATTAAAGCCCCATTAACACGAATGCATGGAAATCTGATGATCTACTTTTAAATGTCCTATTTGACTTTTAGCTGATTTCATCTCACTTCGTGGATTGATGTTCTCGCCTTCTATATAGCATTCTTTGTCAAACAATTCTGGGTGATGTTTGACCCGCGGTTCAGCAACTGACTCTCGACATGGACTTCGACGAACAGAAGGAACTGGGTGCACAGCAGTTTGCGTTCATCTATGGCAGCTGGCATCACCTTTAGCGATTTGCTTGTAACATGTACTGTGGAATTAAAATCATGCTTCTCACTCTTGTTTTCAGACTGACGATGTAGCGATATATGCTGGTATGATAATCGCTATCAGAATACAGATGAAGCCTTTCTTTTTGTTTCAGACCTCTTTTCTGCAATTGACTTTTCAAGTATTAATCCAAAACATTCAAAACATGTTACTATTGAAAAGGATTTTAACAGTAGAATAAAATAATGCGAAATTTGAGAGGATAGAAAAATTTCCATAGACGTCGAAAGCTGACACTTGCATAAAGGATTTCAGTTAAGGTCCTCTCAAACTCGACAATTCTTTTATAGTGCATTGATGTACAATGGAGTTTGATTTATTCGGTTTGCTATCACATCATAGCGAGCGCTAATATCATTAGACATCGATGGTTAGTGACATGTGCAAAAAAACCTCGCGCGTTTCCACAAAATACCTGTATTATTCCACAAAATACATTCATTATGCTGCTATTAAAAGATTTCAAAATGAAATCATCATCACATTTACCCATCATTCTACTACTCAAGAATTTTGGTATCTTTAATTCCTCCTAATTAACAGAAATTCATTGACGTCACATCGAATTTCGTGGATGTATTTTGAGTAAGCAATGGTAAACAGCAAGAATCGAACTTCTATGGAAATAACCAAAGCTGTAATGAAGATTTCTCTCACCAAATTGTTCAACTTCAAACCATCTACTCACATTATAACTAATGACAAGCTCGGGATTTTCACTTGCCACTTAGATCCACGACACGCTAGAAAACGGAAATAAAGGTACTATCATTTTGAGAGCTTTCTACGCATTTGTATATGATCACATTATTTTCTGCTGGCCTATCATCTGCGACTTGAATGTCAAGGACCTCAAGAAACTTGACCGCCTTCGTCGTATTAACCATTCACTGCCTTCTTTGCCAAAAGATGGGCATATGTGAATGACAACCCCAGCCTCCGCCAGCTATTGGACAATCCTTGCGTCACGTTGATCAGAAAAATTGCTGACACCAAAGCTATTCATCCGCTCTCAAACTTCTTTATCCTCAGAGATCCAAGCCACGGTATCAGACATTCCTGCCCCTTACTCCTCCTCCAACGAAGAGGATCGCTGTACAACATCTCTTTTGTCAAGTACTCTCGATTTTCTTAATTGCTCTAATGCCATTTTGTGTCTCTGAAACTCATGTGTCAGTGTCATACCGCTTTCGTATTGGCAAAGAGTCTTACTATTATTATTAGAACTTTCATTTCCATCTAAATAAAGTGTAATTATCATAGAGTGGGTATATTAGGTAAAGTGGTAACTCCGCATTTATTAAATCCCCAAAGTGTATACACTTTCGATTTTATAAAATGAACTCGAAGGGGACACAGTTGGTATTTGTTACCAAATGTGAGATTTGCAAATTTTTGCAGTTTTGAAGAAATTGCTACGGAATTGAGTGATCATCATTGCAATGCAGAAGGAATGATGGTATTTTAAAGATTCTCACGACAGCCTTGGAGATTTAATATTTGTTAAATTAGCAATTCGATGACTTGCTATTGCTTTCATGATGAACCTAAAGAGTATTTTCTTAAGCGTGATCAATCACAGTCAACCTGCCCCTTGCAGAAGCAAAATAACAGAATCAAAGACAATGATTTCAATTAACTTTGAAAGATGTAGATGGGTCCGCATCACTATTCAGATTCAAGAAGTGAAACATGAATTTAGTTAATCATAAAATCATACCGATGAAAATTGAATTAAAAACTTGAAATTTCAGTCAAGAAAGCACGAATAATATCGCGACTTTCTCATGAAGACTTTCATTATGATACGCATCATGAAATTCCTTTGATAATCTGCTTAATTTCCGCTTAGTTAGGATGCTTACAAGATAATATTCATTCCTTTTGATATCCAACTTGTTTCATACTACTTAATAAGGGAGTCATCTCGGTAGTATGTAAATTTGCAAAATTTTGACTTATTTAAAACTGCTCAAATAATTTTTTGGACCACGGGAACGCAATCTCCGAAAAAACTGAATCTTCTGATATAAGGCTTTTCACTGTATAGAGATACTTTTTTGAGTCGACACCTATATATCCCTACTCTATGGTAATTATTATTATTATTATCTGTTGGACACAATAGTTACGGAGGCAAAATATTTTGTGGAATCGGTATGGCTCTGTATCGGAGCTTGTGACACCTCATATGCCTAAATTCTCAACAGGAAAACATCATCGTGAGTGAATCTTGGAATGTACCAAGTGATTATTCAAGCTTACAACTGCATTAAAAATGGCTACTAACTTGAACTTTTAAGAAAATGAACCGCGGGTATTTGAAAATCACGAACTGTCATAGGATGAAGAATGAGAAGCTGCACCGAGCCAGTTCTTCGAATCAGAAAGTGTGTGGTGTGACGAATCATGACATGACATCCCACCAAGTCAGATATAGTAGACTATAGACAGGGACGGTCTTACCGATCCCTGAACCCCGATCCGATGGGGCCTCGCGCATTGCTGCCATGTTTCTGTTTAGATGTTATTATTGATCCTCATTGATCATTTTGCTAAACATACTGAGGTTGTAAAGTCAGTAAAACTGCTTTTTACAGTTTCACAACAAAAGCACCTATCTCGTCGCCGGGAAAGAATAATCACATCGTCATCAGAAAGCCATGGGACAAGCGAGTTTATGTGCTCTTTTCTTCTTCATCAATGCGATGGGGTATTGGTTGAAAATATATCTATCGTTCTGAAAAACCGTTGTAAGCCTATTACGCGATGGGAACCAAATGTGAAATTTGTCAAGCAATTTACGTTTTAACTGAAAAATGTGTGACTAGCCTAGGACTATAGCAACGACTTCTACAAATAGATTCATATCTATGTATTTATGCATAGAAGTATCTATTTTTAGTAATCCTTGCAACTCAACACTGCCCGAGCATGCAACCGGGTGCATAGCAGCATATTCTGATGCAAATTATTGCGCTAAGTTTAGTATCCAGCTTTATTTAGTTAATCACACGTGAAGCAACTGTAATTGAAAAAGGCAGTCAAAATTTTATGATGAGGGGACAACATGGAACCGTCACTGACTTTAGATAATGGACGTCACGTTTGGAACCGGCCGGTGTTTTGGCGGCCGGCGCCGGGCTGGTGGACGGCTGGGAACGGAACGGTAGATAGAAACAGCCGGTCGGGCCAGCGCCCGATGTGATCAAAACCGGCAGGCCGAGGCCGGGCCGGAGGTCGATGCAGTCACAGCCGGCCGGGGCTAAAAGGGCGTCTCTCCATGCTACTAAGATTGCAGCAGATCAACTTAGACCGCTAGATATCATTCAATTTCTCGATTTCTATGTGAAAGGTTGACTCACCAAGAATTTAACGGCTTGACGTCAGTGAAAGAAGAAATCAAAGGCGCTTGAAGAAGTGTCAGTCACGGGACATACCATTCCCTCTTCGCAGGCATGCCGAAAAGATGCAGAAAAATTGTAGCGAAGAATAGAGATAATGTAGGTAGAAACGAACGTGATAACTGACGTTTTATTCACTTTCTTTCTTTGAGTTATCGGGCATAGCACTATTAATAGCACTATGCATTATTATACATAGCACTTTGGTTGCGTTCACACTAATTATCAGATGATAGAGTAAATTGAAATACATAAATTTTTAGGTGTAAATTCAGTCATGATTCTTTGATATTAGATATCTACAACGTCAGTATATTTATGAGCTTCTCATGACCTTAAAATTGTTGGCCACACTCAGAAGTTTAAAATGATGCATCACATTTAAAAATTGTGTCGATTTTCACTGATCTACAAAACCTTGAAAATAGGGACATTTAATTTGACTCACTCTGTAGCATCACATAAATTATGTTATATTTTCATGCTTTTACAATGTTTTACCAGGGATGCGGAGTCGGAGTCCCGGAGTCCTATCACCTTTGCTGGAGTCGGAGTCAGGCCTATAAGTAGACCCGAAGTAATGCAAACAAATTATCTATTCTTCTGCATAGCTGTCACTGTCAACTTTCTCCGTCAAACAAAAGTACAGAGACAGCAGTGCATGCAAAGCTTGTAATAGTTGAGGGAATGAACCGTGATAGCGAAAAAGGATTGTCTTTTCACTCGGTGATTTAGTAGAGAAGACAAGCCTTCCTAGCCTCGATCACACATACGCACCAAAGGTCACATTAGAGACGACAAAAATGAAATATTAGTTTGTTTGAGAACATTACCTCTTACTATCATGTTAATCGCATGTGATGGCATTTCGAAAGCGCATATTAAAATCGAAAGTGTACTCATATTTTTGAAGAAGGGGGTATTTTCCTGTCTGGTAGAGACTGGAGAAAAACCGTGCGAAGCACACATCATCAAGATGGGAGGAGCCGAGTCCTATGCATCCAACTGAAAGCGACATTTGATAGACTCATCGAAAATGATTGATGATTGATACAGCAATGATCACTAAACATAAGTTCAGGTAAGCCTATAATGAAATATGCTGCAGGTTACCAGTTTTTTCAAAAAACTAGGCTATATATGCTTGCCACCCGGAGTAGGAGTCCTATCAACCCCCGGAGTTGGAGTCGGAGTCCTATCAAAATCATGGGACTCCGCATCCCTGCGACAATATTTTTCTTTTAATTGACTTGACAATTAGTTCTAGAAAAAATGTCGTTATTTGTCGACACACATGTAATCTTAATGAGAGAAACCGGCCGGCCGACAGGCCAGCTGGTCTTCAAACTTTATGGCTGGGGTCGGGCTGGCGACCGGCAAAAACTGGCCCGGACGGTCGGCGACTGGCTCCAACATTGGTGCGCACGTTATACACATGATTTTCTACACGCACTCAATCTACATTTAATTGAAGACATTTAATAGAGACAAGCAGAAGTGTCATGATTTTTTCATCAATCTCATAGGAGAAAAGTTGAAATACAGAGTGGCCCAGAAGTCTTCAGTCCGGTAAGAAAAGTGAAACTAATGAGCCACTTGGAAGATTTCTGGGACACTCTATATATTTCATCATTGTAGACCTTATTCTTAAAATATGCTCGGTAACAAATGGCAGCATTTTAATGAAATACCGTCCAACATATCCAGCAATCAACAAGAAAGTCTTTATAGTGTTGAAATTTGATCATATAATTTGCAAAGATAGTGAACTTGAGAAAATGTCGACAACTGCCTGTTATCGATGTCTTTAATCTGCATTCAATGGCGTAGAAGTTGCAGGTATTGTCGAGTGGATAAAAGGACAAAACAGGGTGCAAAAAGAATAGAAAAATTATTATCAAAAACTAGTCATTTAAGTCAAAGCTCATCAAATAAATTTAACCTTAAAATGAAGCCTCCTGCTGATTGTCATCAAGCATTTCATAGTCAAAGTTGTTAATCAATTATATCACCGTATTCAGGCCAAAATTATTCAGTGATAAACTCATTCGTCATTATTTTAAATTAAAAAATTGATGTTTTTACAGTCACTGACGGCGAATTTGCATTGTAAGTCGAGACGAATTTCATCAACTTTTGAATAAGATGATGACAACATTTCTGCTTCAACGATCTTGATTAGACATTCCAGATCTTATCAACAACTTAAACATCATTAGTCTAAGAAAGTCTTTCATAAATAATCGATTAAATACTAAAATGTTTATCTGATAACTGTTATGCCGTGAACGGAATTTTTATCAATTCATAGCTTGTGATCAAAGGGTATCCGTGATTCATTAGAGAAATTTTCCGCTTCAGGTGCATCATCAATTAAACGATTTTGACAATTGCAAAATGTCGTAGAAAGACCGACGGTTAGGTTCAACTGTGCCAATTATACTTTTGGATTATAGTATTGCAAATCAGTCAGAAGTTTAAAACTGATGTTGAGCATGTGAAATATACTGTAGAAACACCACATTCGTAATAGTTACAGGCACCCGTCATGCATGTATTTTCATCATTTTAACGACATGTGTGGAAATATAAATTCATGTTTGGTTGTTACTACTGTTCCAAAAGTAGTTAGTAAGCCGAATATAGAGATATTTAATCATTTGTCAATAATTTCATGTATAGCTGTCCGCATCATGCGGTTGACTTGTTTTCAACTCATCTTATTGTTTTCTTCGATGCATACTTCAGGACGGAATGACGAGAAGAGAACGCAAAATTTTGCTCACCTAATTCGAGGAGCTGCACAATTCAAGATGATAGTTGGCACGATGTTACTGAGACAGAGTAGCGAACCAGGCGAGGCGACTAATAAAGTTCTTAGCATATTCTATGTGAAGAATACTAGTGATATGAATTATGATGAATTATCATTTAAACTTTTCAAATGTAGAAATTTTCACTAATGTTCTCTTGCAATCGTCGCAATCCAGCATCTGAGTGGAGTTACAAGTACAGTTGTCCCTTCTAACTGAAATTCTGAATGATTCCGTATGCACTCCAAACACAGGGTCTTTGTTAATTTGTCGTGAACATGGCTGGTGCAGAGCAAATGTTGGACAGCATGTAACTGTCATCATTTTGAAAAATAAAAAACGAAAGATCACGTGCACCTAGGTCCTTCCGCTTATCAAAACTAATTGCGAGGAAATTCATCAAGCTAGACTTGAAATGCAAAGCTGACTAATATTGTACGTTTGATCTCTTATTGTTATTTCCAGTTATACTTGATTTCCAAAAGCACAGCCTTGTCCAGCGCAACTGATTGTTACTTTGAGGATTAAAACTTGCAATATTGAAGAGGCCTTGGATCTTCCTTTTAAATAGGGTCTATCCATGTAATAAGTTTGGAATTCAAGTACTTCTAAAATGGTATTTTTCAAGGTAATTGAACAAAAAAACAGGACAGCATTTGAGAAACACTTGGATTGCTAATTTATCATACATGTATTTTCAGCATATTACCTTTTAACTTTATACACGGAAAATTTAGTTGTCATGTATTTGTTTTATGTCTTAGGCAAACATGTGATTATAGCGCGAATTAATCAATTTTCCATCTATAGGTTACCCACAACCCACTATAGTCAGCAGCAGTGCAAGAGCTTTAATAAGATGAACCCATGCGTCGTTGAGATTGATGCGCTAAACTTTTCTTCAATTGACCATTATTCAGCAGCACCGAAGAGAAAGGAGATCTTTGGTGACTAGGTTGCCACTTTGACACGCGTTTCGTCTGTAGTGAATGACTCTTTACACATTTAATGAGAGATGAATTGGTCATTTTCATCAAAACTGTATTGAATTGTCCACATCTATCACTGCCAATCATTACGAACAAGAATCATTTTCATTGCAAGAGTATTTAAGTATTACTATCATAAATGCTGATAATTCCTTACTAATTTTTCTTGTCATTAATGAATCAAACTACAGTCGAACCTCGCTATAACGAACCTCATGGAGTCCATGCCTAAGGTTCGTTATAGCGAGGGGTTCGTTATATCGAATAAAGTCTGAAAAGCGTCCAAGCTGATACAGCTGATATCCTGAGTTACTTTACAGATGCATTATAGTAATGGAAGTATAAACATGTATATACAAATACATGTACCGGTACATGTTAATTAACATCTTAGATACGGGTACGGAAAGAATTAATTCATAAAATTAATGAAAAAATACAGGCATTAGCATCATATGATAGTATTCATTTTGAACAAATACAGCATAAATGTACATGTACATCACTGTTTATTGAAAAAGTCACTAATTTTCGTTTGTCGATTTTTCTTCAAACTGGCCCCACGAGCTAAATTCAGTAATTGCTTTATCTGTATGATTTTCACAGACTCGATTTCTTGGGTTTCAAGCTATAAAATTGCAGTTTCCATCGCTCAAGCAGCTTCACTTGCAGTTGGTGGAGGATTGTTGACGCCGTTGTCATTTTCATCTTCGTCTTCTGTATCTGGCGCATTATCGGTTGACACAGCTTTCTTTTGAAGGACTTCGTCGACGATTTCTGCTTCTGTCAGGGTGGCAGCTATCTCTGTCTCGTGATCAATGTGAAGCCAGGTATCAATGAAGGTTTTCAACGGCATCGAGTAAGTTCAGGCTGTTTACATCCGACATCAATTCACTGAGTACAATGTCATCTTCATCATAAGCGTCATCGTGTAGACTGTCACGATCAGTGTCGTTCGGAAGGGCATTACCCAGCGTCTTCTTCCATATCTGCTTGATGCTACTCGTTAGAATACTGCTCCAGGCGTCTGCGCTAAGGTACATCATGTCTTTGAGCGAAAACACTTTGAGAAATTCGAGAAAGTTGGTTAGAACGATGTCTCGCAAGAGTTTCTTTCGATATTGTTTCTTGAAGGCTGCAATGATTCCACCATCCATTGGTTGGATTACTGACGTTGTGTTTTTGGGTAAGTAGGCCACACGCACTTTTCCATCATTCGAAACAAGTTGTCGCTGGTGGATGAGTTGTCGAATGGTTGTAGAGAACAGGCAACGTTCGGAGATTGACGTGATGAAAGCAACGAGGTTGGCGTGACTTCTCAATGCAAAGAGGTTTCAGTTTGTGTGTTCCAGTTGCATTCATGCAGACAAGAAAAGTAACTCTATCCTTCCGCGTCTTAAAAACCTTGGATCCAGAATCCTCAGTTTTTTGTGCGATTGTTCTACCTGGCATACATTTCCAATATAGCGCAGTTTCATCTGCATTGCATATTTGATCTCGAGAGTATTCTTCGTTCTTGAGAAGACTATTCAGTTCGGGCAGATGAGCATCAAGAGCCTCACAATCGCATGAACGGGATTCTCCAACTTCTTTTAGGCCTCGAACACCGTGACGTTTCTACCATCTCCACAATCAACCAGTGGACGCTTTGAATTCGGAATTAATATCAAGCAGTTTCGCTAATAATTCTGCCTTTTCACATAAGAGTGGAGAAGTTTCTTTCTTATCATGCCTTCATCAGTATCAACGCGATGGATGAACCCTCTCAGATTATCTTCAGATTTCTTAAACGTGGCTATTGTACTCTTAGACAATTTGTATTCTCGACAGAGATCTGCCTGCTTGGCTCCATTCTTCAATCGGTCGATGATGGATAACTTAGTCTCAATGGATATTGCTTTTCGTTTCGGCATGACCTCTAAGTGTGTAATCAAAATGAGAAGATCTCTTGTCTAAAATATGTTTTGTCTTCATTATAATGTACTAATCTATTTTTAGCTTTCTGGGAAGTCCCTGAGCATCTATCTTATTGGAGAGAAGCAACACACTGACAACCATTGGAAATGCGTCGTCTTTACTTACAGTAATAATCGTGACAATGCAAAAAGCAAAAACTTATGTGGCAACTCGCGTCCATTATTGTAATATAATTGCTACTTTGTTGTGCAAACGTTCTCAAGAATAAAAGCTTACGAAAGCGTATGCAAAAAGTACATCATTTTTTTGGGATCCATACCATGGGTTCGTTATAGCCGAATGTTCGTTATAGAGGGGTTCGTTATAGCGAGGTTCGACTGTATACCGGTACTTTCATATCGAGCATATTGAGAAATTTGACGGGAAACTTGCTACTTTATGATAAATCACTGAAATATGAAAGTCATGCAAAGGAATAGAGGCATGTGAAAGAAAAATTAAATGAAGTAAAAAGTAAGACAAAAAAGGTGAAAGCAATGGATATTGAAATGGCCGGATTGTCTTGACACGTTATGAGCAGCGCCTGAGTGATGCAGCATTAAGTGGTTGCAGAATGCACTACGTCATCCACATGCCCGCGTTAAAGCACTGCCTTCCTGGCTAATTCACGCTTTCAACAGATGGTCCGGTAGCCCTGTGGTTAGAGGGTATGCTTGCACGTCCTCTATCGGCACCTTCGCTGGTTCGAACCTATACCCACGACTGATGAGGCCGAACAGGCGGAGACATGTCTCGTGGTGGTTACGTTACATCTGAGATTTGGCAAGAGTTAAGCTGTTCCTAGCCTGTTTGAATTGAAAAGCCATTTGGGGATATGCTCCTTCACACGAGTTGCCAGGCATCGTTCACTTTTACCGGCGTATCTTGCTCCGCAAGAACATTCGAAGAGATATGCAATCATTAGTTTCCGGTTTCGGGGAACAATGTTTTTCACTGAGTCGGGAGACAGAACTTGAGTGCGGAAAATTGGCATTGCTTTGAGCGAAAGGTAAGCTCGCTCAATTTGTTTGCGAATTTCATTGGCTACTGTTTCACTTATTCTTCCATAGTACTGCACATTAAAAAAGAATTTTTTCTTTTCTGCAGTTGGCAGCTTTTCATACTTCCTTCGAGAGTGCTTTGTGATGAACCATAAACGGTAGCCGTTATTCTTTAGCGTCTGCTCGAGAAATTGGATTTCATCAGCAAGTAGATGTGGGGAGCACAAACGTCTTGCCCTGTAAAATAGTGTAGACACGAGATTGGATTTGAATCTTCTTGGTGAGAAAGAATTGAAATTATTGTATAGTGAAGTAAATGTTTCCTTTCTATAGATGGAAGTTGTGATGTTACCCATTTCATCACGATGCAGCTTGACGTCTAAAAAATGGCTGGCCTTTTCCCGTGTAAATGAAATGGATGGATGACTCCCCTTGAATAAGCGGAATAATTCGTTTCCCGTTTCCTCGTTCTTTGCAATTATGAAAGTATCGTCGACGTATCTTCCATAATATTTGAGAGCGCTTAATTTCGTTGCCAATTTTTCTTCGATTTGAATTCATAAATAATTCACTGAAAGAGCCACTCAGTGGCGATCCCATTGCCAAACCATCAGTTTGTTCATATACCATTCCATTAAAAATGAGGTTGATATTTTTCGTTAAGGCGCAGAGTAAAGGGCGGTTTATACTTCTACGCGCGTAGCATGCGCGCCGGCTTACCCGCGCCAAGAGAGAGGAAAATACTCTGACGTCATCACATGAAGAGTGATTCACCCGGTCATTTGGACATGAAGAGAATCTACGCGCGTAGATTTCGGCAGTTGACTCGCATCTTACTTTTACGCGCTACGCAAGGCCCAGCAAACATGCAGGAAGTTGAGAGAGATGCCAATTTTGAGGATAAATTGATAGAGGAAGTGAAGAAATATGAGCATTTATACAACACAGGGAGCAGAGATCACAAGGATCAAGAGATGGCAGCCCAATCTTGGATAACTATCGCCGAATCAGTGGGAAGGAGTGTCAAAGATTGTAAAGATAAATGGAAGTATTTGAGAGACCAGTATGCACGAAAGAGGAAGTCGATGGATGCAAAAAGTGGCGCTACAGCTCAGAAGAGAATGAGGTGGAAGTTCTACGAGTCTCTGAGCTTTCTCTCAGACCACATAAAACACAGAATAACCGATTCAAACATCGAGTAAGTTAGAAATAAAATATTTATATGAAGCTCTGCATCTAAACTAATACTTGTGATTTATTTCCAGATCGAATGTGAGTTTCTCGGAGAAGGAGAATGATTATCCTTCGAGCGCATTGGAGTTGGAGGTGGAGGATTCTCAGGATGACGAGGCAGAGGTGGTCGTCGCACGAGGTCGAGCTCCAACCTCGAGAGCAAGGAAGGAGGAGAGCAAAGTTGATGCTGCCATTCTCAGCTACATCAATGAAGTTCGGGGGCGCAGTGCTTCAAGTTCAGCTGAGAGACATTTTGCAAATTACGTGGCGAGTACGATAACTTCCTTTCGGCCACGTATTCAGCGGATAGCGAAGCTGAAAATTCAGGAACTTTTGTGTGAGCTCGAGGAGCAAAACGAAGTGGACGAACTGTTTCCTGGTGTGGATAACACAGGTGTTTAGAATTAAATTTTTACCGTGGAAGTACTAGTAGTTATTTTTGCTCAAAAGAAATGACTGGAATGGGTTGCGCTTGCAGCAAAACTTCATCATTCGAACTGGTTAAAGATATTTCATGATAACCTGTACTAAGAAATATACTTCGAAACATAGAATTAGATAGTCAGAATTTATATGCAAAATTTAGAATACAAAAAACATGATGTAGTGAGCTCTTCTTCTTCTTCTCTTCTTGCACTTTTTATGTAGCAGATATAAATTCAAAATGTCGGCGGTTTCTTCTTCCATTTCTAATCGTAGTCACTTTCAAGCGGCAACGCGGACAACTGTAGACGACGCGTAAAGTATAAACGCTCGCCCGCGCGTATCCATAAACATTCCCCATGTTTTGGCAGCATCAGATCACGTGATTGCTGACTCTTCTCGCACTTGAAACCGACTTCTCTGTGCTTGCAGAAAGAACGTTTATCTATTCTTAAACTTCTTTGATTTTGTGAAGCTCTACAGTTCATTTTATTTATTGATCTTTTATGATTTAGGAATTTTACTGTTATTACTGTTTATCCTCGTTAGTACCATCTATGAATCAGTTTTACCCTAATACCTACATATCAAACCTTGTAGCTGCATTGGTTGTGAACGAGTTTTATTCATTATCATAGCTTCATGTTTGGAGATGCTGTAACATCTGAGATTTGATAAATGGAAATTGACCCTACAAAGGTAATTCAAGTCAAAGTATAAAACAGTTGATCATAAGGATAGTAATAACAAAATACAATGCAGTGATTAAACTAATGAAATGATGAATGAAACTGATAAGAATCTGAATAATGAAACTGAATTAATGATAACTACAATGCTGATCATAATAAAACGGACCACCTAAATTTCACTGAAATTGAATTGATTCTGATGCCTTCAAATCGTGTCACGCCATTTAAGGTGAACGAAGGTTCAAAACAAGACAATTGGCGAAGGCATGTCTCTGTCGATTGTTTACAGCTACATTGTTTATGTACTTCTACGGAAATGAGAAAAAATATTGAAGAAGTTTGAAGAGGAACTATTGAACTTATATAAATATAACTTACATGTTCGTTCTCCTCACATCGCAAGGATTCAGAGGATGACAAACGGTAACATTTTTGATGAAAAAGTGAGAACATAACATTTTCATCCAAAAAGGTCATAATTTTGTGATAAATTCACGATATCACTAACTTTTATCAGTTCACAGATTTTGATGAACAGTATTTCAAAAGAGAGCTCAGAAAATGCTCTTTCTCCTCGTGCCTGATTCATTATCATGCTCTCATGTTTTCCTTTTGAAATATTGCGATTTGCAAATTGAGCGATTTTCATATTTTGAGCGCTGCTCAGCAAATACAGTGCCGGATACAAGTCTATCATAGCTCATTTTAAAGATGAGAATGCAAGCCATCGATTGATTTATGGCCCGTTGAAGTGCGACACGATTTGAAGGCATTAGAATCGATTGAATTTCAATGAAATTCAGGTGGTCCGTTTTTTATGATCACCTCTGTATAAGCTATTAGAATTGTGGAGACAATCGCTGTTCTCATCCGCTTCCTACATATGCTATGAATATGCGACAATCCGCTACCTATATGTAATCTGTCAACACGTGTTTGCCTCAAGGATGTAATGCAACTGAATACTGATCATCGAAAAGAAGGATGCATTCAAACGTAAATTGCAAAGTTTGTTTAATTCTTAATAAACAGCATAATTTTACATGTCTGATGTAGTGCTGAGTCAACTGCATAATGCATTCTCATAATGGATATTTTTAAATTTTAGTATTTAATAACTTCAAATTGCACTTTGTGGCAACCAGCTAATATAGCCCTATTTTCCCTTTCGGATTTTTATCCCACATCGGAGCGAGTAATTGTTACAAAGTCTCCTTCCCTCACTTTCCCTACAATTTTGTTGGCTTCGGATTTTCATTTCTATTTATTGGAATTAGGGTTTCAAGTTGATTTGTAACTTCTCTATTTTATCTGTTCCGGAAATGTAATCGAGTAATTTGCTAATTAACAATCAGATACTTTCAACTTCGCTATGATGACTAATATTTTGCTCATGTTCTACAACGCACTTCTTACAAAAGACACATATTCATATTTCAATAGCTGAGTGAATCTTACAAACTTCTCTAATGTACATTGATGCTGCTCTGAAAGATTTAGAGATATGATAGATAAATATAATATAGAGCTACAAATCTTATTGGTCTGATTGATGCAAATATATTTTCTAACATTTACGAACTCATCACAAGATTTGGAGAAGAGTTTACAACGTGACTTAATTTATATGTAGCATAACTTTCCAATTATCCAACAGAAATTTACAAATAAGGTCGCATTTTGAAGCCAATACACATCTTCATTGCCATAATCAACATTGCAGTGATTACATTTGAGGATGAGACTGTTGTTTACATGCAAAGCAGAAGAGCTCAAGATCCAAAAAACTAGATGAAAAGAGCAACGACTGAATGGAAAAGCTATCCTACTTCCAATTTTTCACTTAAACGGTAATCATAATAGCGAAGTCTTTGTTACAGATGATCACACAAAATCAATTGGGTGATGACTGGATCAACCTTCAGCAATCACGTCCTGTATTGTCATATAAGTAAATAGTCTAGAATATTTTAGGGGGTCATGATTCCCCACCTCCTTAATACTTCACCGACAAGCAGAAGCGTGAGGCAAATGAGCATAATATCTGATCTATTCATAATGATAATGTTATTCATAATTATTCCTCTAGTTAAGTAATTTGATGTCAACTTGAAATTTTCCAATGTTAGATTACTGTAATAGATTTAATAAAGATGAAATGCACTGAAAATTCATATGAATATAACAAAGGGGATTAGAAAACATATTCCCTCAATGTGCGATTGTGGTGAGAAGCTTTGTAACAATGACTGTGCAATGACCATGTGACCACATAGTCTATCGTGGAAAGAGAGCGGACTTTAAGTAAGCTCAGTCCAGTCCTTCAAAGAACTCAATCCGATCGACCTTGGGAAGAAGTCGTTTAAGACAGGCATAGGCCCTTTTTGCGTCAAATCGCGGTGAAATTGGCAAAAAAGAAAGCGATCTTTTACATTAAAGTAATACCACTTTCGATAGATGGCAAAACAACAGATTTTGCACATTCTGATTTGTTGCTATAATTTTATTGGACTAAAACTAAAAATAGAGGAATTCTTTCACCTTCATCTAAATATAATCAGGTCATCAGACACGAATAACAACTACTCGGCTTAAAAAGTACAGTAGACCTTGAAAATTTCACAGTGATTTTAAGTCGAGAATTCATCGAAAGTGCCATTATTTTCATGCTAAAAATCGCTTCTTTGACAATTTAAGTACGATTTGACTGAAAGAAAAGTGCCATTGGTCGGAGTGTCATGATATGAGGGGAATCATCCATGAATAATTTTTTAAAATGTATTCGCCCTAAAAAATGGATAAAAATTGAATGCGGCGCATAGACTTGCGAAAAATATGCGCTGCATGTACTCACCACTTGCGCATATATTTATATACACTTATGTGTATAAAGCAAAAGTTGATCTTGCAAATGGATAATCTCAAAAGAAAGACTAATGTTTTTAAAAAATATAAACAACTAATAATAACTTGATAAGATAAGGAGCCCAAACTTTTTGTGCAGGAAAAGACGACCATGTTGTCAATCGATTTCGAGTTTATTAAAAACTCATCTTCAGGACAATACAATCAGAGGAAACAAAGGGTTACCTACAAACTGCATGGTCACAACACAACTCACTTAAAACAGTTGGAAAAAAGCTATTTTAGCTTTTTTCCAACTGTTTTAAGTGAGTTGTGTTGTGACCATGCAGTTTGTATATAACCCTTTGTTTCCTCTGATTGTATTGTCCTGAAGATGAGTTTTTAATAAACTCGAAATCGATTGACAACATGGTCGTCTTTTCCTGCACTAATAATAACTTATCCTCATAATACTATTGTACTATATGAAATACATCAATGTGCGTACAATACGTGTATGTAAGATCTGGCATCTCTACCTCTGCTTCCCAGCATTTTAACCCGCCGTATACTTAGCATGATTCTTCCTCCACGGCACGGCCCTCGAACATTGTGATAGCAACAACAAAGGATGAATCAAAAGTAGGTGCATGGAGGTGTCTTCTTAAGGAATTTATGTGGCTAAAATATTGTCATAAAAATATGTACTGACCCGACGTTTCGCGTATTCACGCTTCTTCAGGGGCAAAAAAGCAAAAAACAGTCAACTGAAAGAAGTCAGTACAGCGTCAGGAGAGCTCGATGTTTTCGC
This sequence comes from Prostheceraeus crozeri, assembly GCA_907163375.1. NCBI lineage: Eukaryota > Metazoa > Platyhelminthes > Polycladida > Euryleptidae > Prostheceraeus > Prostheceraeus crozeri. The sequence continues at coordinate 37,369 of CAJQUW010000826.1, forward strand.
TCTGTGTCCTTATAACGAATACGGTATGGTGTTGTGAGAATCAGAAATTGATCAGTTCATGTTTACAATTTATCATAGGTTTCAAGCATTTAATGAACCGAGCTTCACTCAACTGAGTGTCCACTGGATTCTTGCATTTGTCCAAGATTGCTAACGAGAAGTCACCGATAGAGGCAATTCGATTACACCAAAATCTGGTCAGACAAACCGCTGCTAATTTTGCTATTAAAAGATCGATGATACTCATTAAAACGGAATTTATAGGGGCAATTGGTCTGCCCGACCCAAACTAAATATTTGCTCAAATAAGTGTAATTACTAGGTAGCCAGCTACAGGCAATACAATTTTGGCGCTTTTTACTTTTAGTTTTACATAGCAGGCTATTATATAAATTAGAGTTAGGGGTATCAACCAAAATTACAGGTAAGTTGTAATTTTTGATAAGGTTGTGTATTTTTCCGCCAGTGCCATCATTGTCTTATTTAATTTTCAAGATATTAGCTTTGCTTTTAGACTTAATTTTTGTTGGCGCTTTTTACTTTTATCATGGAAACCGTTGTGTTGGAATTTATTCCTTAACTTGCTCGTAGCACTATCAAAAGAAACTTGCGAGCTGCATCTTTTTTGTAACATCGCATTCTTTACATAGTTGTTTTTAACGTGGCTAAGAACGTAACTGTCTATACGTAAAGTGGTTGATGCAGAAATAACTTATAGCTGGTTAGAAAAGTCTTATCCCACCGGTTTATATTATATAAAATACAGTTAAGTCGCAACAAAGGTGGTTACAAAGTTTATTCTTTTACCCTATAAATGAGGAATATCGGGTGGTACAGAAATGATTATAACAACGTTTATATAGCGTTGCAATCCCCTGTGGAAGTGTGAATGAACCCGTCGTTGTTAATCATCTACTGAGACCTTCAATAATCTTCTGGGCAAAGTTCATCATTTCAATACTTCAAATTTGAATAACAGAAATGAATATTTCGATCCATGTTCCAAAATCATCTCTAAGATTAAATCTGATTGTTTATCTTTCTGATTACTTCTTTCGTGCTGACTTCTAAACAGATCAAAAACAGTCTACATTCATAAACACTTGAATGTGAGCTGTTCCCAAATGAAATTGTCCCAGCTGTCGTTATAGATAGACTGTGAGTCGAGTAGGAACAGTACTCAATGAGTGACGTCGCGATTGGAGCATTGTCCAACCAGTGGGAATGTCCCGAGAGCATTGTCCTAATTTCCCATTCTACCTTCGCATCTCGATTTTAATTTTCCTTCTGCGAATTGCGGGAATGAAGATTGACAGGTTTGGTTGATTGAGAAAGATGGATAGAAATGATTCTTATAGACATGTATTGACTTTAATTGTATGCAGACAACGATTTTGGAACAATTTAATTCTCACAAATGAGATGATGTGACGAATAATAACGATCCTTTCACAACTTAACTGATTGGTGTCAACTTTTCACGTCGACTATGATGGACAATTTGAAAGTTTTGAAAAATCAGGCAATGACACTGCTGAAATCCAAACAGATTTGAATAGTAATAATCATAATTCAAATCAAAATCAATTATTATCAACATTTATTCATTTCGAGATTGATTGGAAATTGTATCAAAATATTAGGGGGTAAGAAAGCAACTTCTTCGATACCAGTTATAATTCTTATAACACAGAATGAAATTGAATTGAACTATATCCCAGCTTTGACCTACCGACGCGTTTGAAGGCACGAAGATTCGCCTTGTAGTTTTATGTTGTTTTGTAGGACTTATAGCTGAATCCAAAAGAACTAGTTTTTTGTTAGAGATTATGAAAAAATGAGAATGGATAGCGGTCTCGCTGCAAAAATGGAAATGATAGGCCTGACTATGAATTAGATATTAATTAACATATATTATGTATTATGTGCATTTGCACGAAATTAATTCACTCATTATTTTCATTCTTTGACGCATTACTTGACTTAAAAACTTGTGAGTGGGAGGAAATGTATAGATTCTTATTCTCATCGTGCTATGAGAACTAAAACGGTTCCTCAGATCACTGAACCGTGAACTGTTAATTGGCGCCTTGACGTCGCAACTGCATCTCTGTCATAAATCGGCAATGTTACTCTATGTAAAAAGAACAAGCTTTGAAGAGTTTTATGATTAAACAATTGAAAATTGTCCTACATGATTAAATATTGTCTTCAACTCATATATATTGTATTATGATGCCATCATATCAAAATCGATTGTTCTTTTGAAAAAAGCTTGGGTAATCTCTGATTATGCTTTCGAAGTTTCGAAAGTTAAGTCATGGAGAGAGAGCTTTGATTATCACGAAGGCAATGAAGATGAATAAGACAATATATCTTTAATTTCCAGTCATGTTCAGCGCTAAAAAAATCAGTGCCACTCATCGCATTATCTCTACGCTTCTATCTCAGAAGTGCATTATTTGTTAATATTATTATTATGGTTATAATTATATATTATTTTAATCACAAGTATCTTTAATTAATTTTAAGTCGTAGGGCCCACAGTGCCGTATGTAAGGGTCGCAATACTAGTATTACCATTCATGTTTTACCGGCATTTTCTATTTTTCCGTAATTCTGAAGACCGGTTTTACAACTTCCAAATGCCGGTTTATTCTAATGCGTTTCTGCTGCTTCATTTTTCTGCACAAATATTGCTGTGGAAATATTCTGATAACAAATTGCCAATAGCAAATATTGCTATGTATATTTCAAAATCACGACACAAATCAATCGGTTATGTTACAATATTTTCACAACCCTTAATTCATGCTTGAAAAGAGAACTGTTTGAAAAGACATGCCGTTTCGAATTACTGAAGAGATTGGACTACACCTAGGAAGAGGATTTTCTACAAATCTCCAGGTTCCACTTTCAAATTTTTAAAGAAACAGAGAAATAGAAGAAGACAATGGAAGAAAATCTGGAAAGAACAATTTCAGGATCGTTGCACAAAATGCCATCAGCACGGATTTCCATCACTCACATGAAGTGAAATTTCAAAAGCAGAATATAGTGGTCAGTTCGACTTATTTGCAATTATCTTTTCAACGACCATCGACTTCAGTGACAGCAAAGAGAGTTTCTACTACCATGGGTTTGAAAGCCTTCAGCCAGAAAAACACAATATTCTTTGTGCGTCATTCAATCAAACATTCATGAGAAAGAAAATCCTTGTAATTGACGATCGCAACTATTTTTAACATGCTGGATCCACTTCCCTATAGGTACATTCGTTGCCTTCAGGGAGATTCATTTGATGAAAAAATGCATTTTCATTTTATAACCGGCGATGCCAGTAATACCGGTTTCATCATTATTGTTCAAATACCGAAATATCGGTTTTGTAAAAATGGATCGGAACATTTCAACGTTCAGACGATCTTATCAACCAAAGACGTAGGCTACTGCTCATATAGAAAGAAGATATCAACACAGTTAGTTGAAAGCAAAATTCAGCAATGAACGCTTAATGTTCTGTGCGTTCTGTAGTTCATCGTTGGATTGCTAGATCTTTATTCGGGTGAACGCGAATTCTTGTGCTGGATTGAAGGCAATTAGCGGCATTGACGCTTCTTTCAATGAACTAATGTAGAGTACACACTTTTCAGCATTTGAAGATGATGTTTATTCGCAAAAATCTTGTTCAGAATTGAGCCTTAAAGAGTTATATGTCTAACATTACATGTAGTTGTAAAAGCTCAAACCATTCTTATATCCATGTAACTCAACTGTATTCCGTGAGGAGTATCAAAATTATTGCAGTGTGACATTGCGATTGACAAAAATCAAGCCATCTATCCAGGATTAAGGGAATCTGTTGTTTTTAAATACTCTGTTCAGCAGCTTTTGAAAATTAAATAAAACATCAATTAATACTCAAGTGAAATACAATTGAATGCATTCAAAATGAATTTTGGATTTGATTAATTCTTAACCTACCTAGTCAACTAAAACTATATTTACTTAGTGAATTAATGTCAGACATTTAATATGTACACATGAAATACATTATTTAGTTTTGAAATAATTACGACATAACGTGATTATTCTGTCCATCTTCTGTTTCATTTTAGACTTCGATTGACGCCGTTGCTTCCGCTAATCGGAGCCATAAGACACATCAAATGTTCCAATAGGATGGAAGACTTCCTGCAGAATTCGGTGCCTCGCTTATCAAAGAGAATTGTTCGAAAATAAACGACGTACCACCAAGACACGGCTTCCTGCAAATCACATCATTACACTGTTAAACTTGTTTAATTCGAAACAAAATACTCAAGATGCTATAGAGCAAAGACACGCACGCATGAGTTGTAGCATTTTTGGTTGAAGATCATTTGTTACATGATCTTAATAACAAGATAAGTCCTCGCTTTGAGAAACATTGAAGCGGTTTTTTATGTTAATCATAAGCTCACAAGCATGTGACTGTCTTTGTCTCAAGGAAAGCAATGTAGATACAAGTGAGGACAAACGACGATTTTATGGCGTTGTCGGCTAGCTCAAGATTAAGTTAATTTTTTGTTTCTGTTTGCATTTAAGGTGTCACTGCATCCAACTATTTCAGCTTTTACTCATGAATATTCAGCAATTGGTGACACAGAGTTTCAAATATTTATCCTGGTGAAAGATGGCGAGATTACAGACCAAATGCCATCTTTTCCTAGAGTCAAGATGGCCTTTTTAAATGATCATGAGCACGTGTTCCGGTTTGGCAGTGACGTGAGATTTTATAAAAGATTCTGATGGCGTAAAGAAAATTTTCTCATTAGTGAGAGCCAAGACAGGTCAGCAATAATTTTTGCAATGAAAAGACGCTGAGCTGTCAATTTAATATAATTCTATAATTGTATCATATGCAGAAGAAGTCAATTAATTTTTGGAAAGGAAGGAATTAGGAATTAAAGGAATTGGAAAGGTTGAAATTTTCTATTTACTTGTCAATGCAATATAAATCGAATATCTTGAGTTTAAACAGTTCTATCAAGCAATCATAATCGTGATAAAGTAAAAAATCCAATCAAAAACTAATCGATGGTAAGAGTAAGAGAGTGGGCATACAAGATCTCACTTCAATTAGTAACACATTTGATGACTTCGCAATTATCACGGAGAACTAATATTCTATGCATATTGCTTTGTCATCTCACTGAATTTCGAAAGGAAAAAAGCGTCCAACAGGTTCTTGATATTCATGTATTACAGATACAAGTAAGAAAATTGTGAAAATATACCTTGGCTCGACATTTGATGAGATATTTAGAATTTTTTGGGAAATCCAAGTTTCTGGTTGAAACAACCTGAACTAACCTTGGACATTAGGTTGAAATATATCGTAAGAAAAAAAATAGAAGTTATTTCAGACCTACCACCAGAAACTTGGCTTTAAATATCTCATCATGTAAGAATAGTTTAATTCGCCTCTCCTTCCTTAATTCAAATGTTATTTTTATTGACAGATTTTTCGCACTCTTTTTCACTAATATACTCCAATGTGCTTAAATGTGTTACTATTGTTTTCCAAAAATTTCGGAAATAAGCACCCATTGAATTATTGACGTAAGTTGCCAAAATTTTCGCGTACGCCTTCCTCAGTGGTAGTTGGAGTGACCAGTGCAAATCTGCAGGGGAATGCGGTCACAGTCAAGATCGAGAGAACAAATAGTCCCTACAATCAATACTTGGAGAGGACACTCTGGCACTCACTGAGGAAGGCGTTAGCCGAGAGTATTGGCAATTTACATTTGTTTCTAATACATTTGCGAATATTAAGTACTGGTTTAGTAGTCTTTCCTTTTGAAATTACAATGATACGCAGGTACGAGGAGGAAACTTCTATGTTATGCGTTTCGCAGCGTGGAATTGGAAATGCTTTACTTTATAAAGCGTAACCTGTCGTCCATAATTGCAATATTGCTTTCAGTGCTCTTAATTTAAATAAGTTTTTATCTAAAAATCGATTCCTTATAATTTCAAATAAAACAAATTATTGTACAAGGAAAATAATATTTTTGTTATAAGTTTTCAATCTATGTTCTCAGACTGCAGTACACGAAGTTTACAACTTTTGCAAATAGACCATAATAGACACTGTTTATGGCATGTAATTATTTGCATCTATGACAAATGTCATAGTCAAATGTCAAATGTCAAACATCTACTGTAATAAAAAATTAAAACGAAATCGAAATAAAAATCTAGGATATCACACCAGCATATATTAATTATTACTGGATGATAAATAGATTGATTCATATTATTAACCGGTCATGATCAACTGACCGCGGTCACTGGTCAAGCAGTCGAGGCGGCTCGGGGTCTGAGCGGCTTGTCATTTACTGTTCAAGGTTTGTACCAGCCGCACAAGCAAGATCAAATCATTTTAAGTCACATGCAAACTTAGTTAAATTGTGACCATAATTAATCATACGCATGTCTTAGGATTGAGTTTTGATTCATTATAATGTTTATATAATGATTGCAATTGTGGTACTCCCGTATGATTGCAATTACACATACTAAATCATTTCCCAGGACGTTTTTCATACTATATTAACAAATATTCCATGTCCAGATTTCCTTGAAATCAGTTTATTCTTCGATCTTGCTGTTTTGAAGTCAACAACTAATAGCATCTTGAAAGAAGTTACAACAGGTTTTGATAAATTTAATCACACATGAACGTGGTGACTTTTGCGAGTTTGTTTCAAGCTTGCTCCTACCCACTCTATCGCATCGTGATCTCTCCGTGCCTAATTCCTAAACCATCGCCCAGAAGTATGCATGACTTTTTCATATTACAATGTTTGAATATCGATTAGGTAAGGAACATACACAACCATTGTAGAACAGACAAATATATAAGTTGATGCCAGGGAGTAAGACACCCTTTCGTCTAAAAGTGATCAGACCGAAGCTATGCTTCCTCTAGAATTTTATTCAATCTTTAAATTCAGAATGAAACCTTTAGTTATAGGTCTCACAGATTGTAAACGCTTGTGTGCAGACATTCCTCGAAAGCTAGGTAGCAAATCAATTCAATTTCCCTCCCTACTAAGGAACAGTCGCCCTTCCCAAACTGTGATGCCTTGTGGCAGAGTTGGCAGTGCTCCTATCCAATATAGACATGCTTCTTTTTGCATGTTTTAGCTTCTTATGAACCTGTTAAGTGAATTGAATAGAGCATCTATCTGTATTGTTGATGACAATTTGTAAGCTTACTGTGTCGAATGCAAGGCCAGTCTTACTATCCCGCGAGACCCCCCCCCGTCGGAGGTGACCTCCCTCCATGATGGGCTAATATACTCCTGCTTGAATGTAAATTGGAGCCAGTACAAAGCTAGAATGTCGTCTTCCAGATCGTACTAAATTACCAAATTCAGTCGATCAGATTTAGTATCCGCTGATTTGCATCATTCACACGCTGGTCTGTCTTGCCTCGGTATCAATAATATATTTCAAATCATCACATCTCCTCGGTCGCTGGTAGCATACTCTGGCTTTCAGATGGTTCCACAACCAGTAGTCTGATGGATTTAAATCCGGAGATCTTGGAGGCCACCGATGGGGGAAAAAGACAATTAATTACCCGCTCATAGAACGTTTCACCGGAAAACGACTCACTGAATTTGCAACATGCGGTGGTGTGCCATCTTGATGAAAGGTGACGCTATTGTTCATTCCACATACGACTGTATGCCATCTCCAAGCAAGCCGCTATACATTCAAGTTGGCGAAAAGAGAAACGGTTGCAGCATTTGCTTTGCAGTAAAGCCACTACAAGCTATCACCCTCGGGAATGAAGAGGAGAAGTTGTGGTTGCCAGAGGATCCTCTTCGACCAAATCGTGAATTTTCTGCCAAAAAAGGTATTTACTGTTCACTTGACCGTGAAAGCAGAAGTGGGTTTCAACGGTCCACACGACATTTTCGATGAAATCTTTTCTATGAAGGGTGGTAATTTGTTTGCTATCAAAGCCAAGATCTGCTACATTGTAAACATGTAGCTACATTGCTACATGTAAATCTTAAATCAAATGTCATTTGACAAAATCTGAAAGAAGCACATGTTTTTAGAATTAATCATTATGAAGTTGTGAATGAATGTCAATGTAATGCCTTGTATCAAATCTAGATTCTTCTAAACCGATCATTTTCATCATTCGGATCGGATTCTTTTTTGAAGCTTCCGGCTGCGATATATTGGACAAATCTGTGAGATCTTCAAATCTGTAAGAAGTAAAGTGAAAACAATTCATTTTAGGAATAGGTAATAACAAAGCCAAATTAGCAAACAACGATATAGTAAGCAGAATAACCGCCAACATATGGACAAATGAATCGCAGTTGACCTCAATTAATCAAATATTAAAATCTAAATTCAATAAAATTTGCGAATCAGTATTGGATATTCGACTGCTATGGATCTCAGGATATATCGATCATTTTTTCCCAACAACCAGTAGTTAATCCAATCACTGTATGCGACCTGAATGAGATAAGATTTTCACTACTCCTGCCAAAAATAACGTAGATGCCCTTTTAGTCCGGCAGCCAGAGCGAGTTTCTGCAGGGAACGAGGCCGAAAGTGAGACTTTCACAGAATGGTGTACACCCTATGCCTACTACGAATCGGCACGTCTGCCGAGTTCTAGTGAGTTCCTCTTCTTGTCAGACAGGATCAAAGAAAAACACATGTAAATCCAATGGGACGCAGATTGCAGTTTTTGTCTAAAATGAAATTTTGTATGTTTTCTCTGATTAAACGAAAAGTACTAAGCCCAGAGTCATAATTTTTGGCATGGCATGTCTTCAGGCCATTTCCTATGATGGGCATGTGCTTTTATCATGCATCTGATCGACAATGTATGTGAAATTAGAAAATTTCTATATGTGAAAATTTTTGAAAGTAGATAAAGTTGCTAAAAATGCTTGTGTTTGCCGACATTAAGAGGCTCGCCAAATCTGAATGTGTTTAGCTTTATAGACAGAAGTGCATGAACATGAAAGGAGATGACCTAAATACATTGCATTCCAAAACGTATGACTCTTGGCTTAGTACTTTTCGTTTAATCAGAGAAAACATACAAAATTTCTTTTTAGACAAAAACTGCAATCTGCGTCCCATTGGATTTACATGTGTTTTTCTTTGATCCTGTCTGACAAGAAGAGGAACTCACTAGAACTCGGCAGACGTGCCGATTCGTAGTAGGCATAGGGTGTACATCATTCTGTGAAAGTCTCACTTTCGGCCTCGTTCCCTGCAGAAACTCGCTCTAGCTGCCGGACTATTTTGAGTGATGATCGATCAGTTAACACCTTCATCAACTTTATTTAATCACTGACCGCTTGAACTTCGACTTGAGACAGATAATTGCTACACAGCCTCCTTGCTTGGTTCAATGTTGCTTTTAATAAAGTTATATACACATGATGAGTCTGCTGCACGATGATTTTATTGCGGGTATGAGGACTTTGAGCATTAATCAAGCCCTTAGGTTAACCATTTTGCCGCATCTTCGATGGTCATTGTACCTCTATCGGTCTCCAATTGAGGAACAAAGGAAGATGGTCAGGAATTTAATGGGCATAACACAATGATGGCAAATTGTTTATGAGGATGCTCTCTACTCTATCGCACCTAATTGAGAGTTTGAATGACGCTGTAACGAAATTCTCTTGACCGTCCATGTAGTCCTTTGCCATATCCAGATCCCCGCTGACGGTCAACATCTTGATGATCAGCAGTAAGGCTGCTTGATACCCAAGGCCATCTAAAAAATAATTGGACACCTTTTGAGTAATTATCGGACAAACAATCATTTAATCGAAGTTATGATAAAAAGGTCATTATTGGTGCCACAATTTACAATTACTCTTTTAGATTTTGAAGGAGAAAATTCCTTTAAATTGAGATTGCTTATTCAAGAATCAGTGCAACAGATGGTAGCATGCTTGCATTGTATATTTATTATACATTATCCATATTTCTACTGTATTATGCAGTAAAATACAGTGCACTACACTCACTTTTCCATGTCGTTCTTCACTACCAAAACGGACGGCGGCTGTGTGTACCTTTTTCACTCACAAAAAGACGTCGCAACTGCTTTTCTGTGCTGTCTAGTGTGTATTACAGCGACAATTACAGACAAAGTATTGGCAAAGTACAGGCCAAGTATTATTTATGACTTACACCTATATTACTCCGATGTCTTGTTCATTGCATTGTAAATTTAGATTTTCACTTGAGAAGAAAATATACATTATTCTTATTCCTTTTGTTCTCCGAGTATTTTGGAAATAAACACTTATTGAGTTTTGGACTATATGTAGCAAGGGAATGTTTGCGGAGTTAGCAATTGTGAAAACGGCGAGAGGTTTAATTGAAGCAGTGAACATCGTGAAGTCACCTAAAACAACTAATCAAACTGGTGATGGCTTGATCCTCCTAATGTCAGCGGTCACAGCTGAGTTGGTAGAGCGACAGGTCTTGGAAACATGGGGTCATAGATCCGAGTCCTGCCAGTCGCACGACGCACATCTTCATGGAAATTGGATAAAGTATTGTGACTCTGGGCCTTGTATTCTTCAATTAATCAGTGAAAACATAGAAAATTTCACTTCTAATCTGCGTCCCATTGGATTAATTAGGATTAACATGTGTTTTTCTTTGATCCTGTCTGACAAGAAGAAAAACTCACTAGAACTCGGCAGACGTAGCGACTCGTAGTAGGCATAGGGTGTACATCATTCTACGAAAGTCTCATTTTTGTCTTCATGAAGAAACTCGTTCAGGCTGCCGGACTATATGCTGGCTATCTAAGAATCGACAACTTATGGATCGGCTGTCTGCTAAGCAATTTTTATTATCATTTGATTACAATTGATAAAAATAGATAAACTTCACAAAGATCTCCTTAATCATAAATGAACCCAGTTTCAATTTTTGTATGAGAGGATTCTATTCGAGAAAATACGGAATGCATAAAAAGAATGCTCAGAGAAAGCCCTTTCGCCTCATGTCTGACTCATTATCATGCTGATATGCTTTCTTATATAAGATTTGCAACTTCTACAAGAGAATACTTCAACTTTTCTCCAGGTTACAGATGCATGGGTGCGGATGCATAATAGCTCATTTATAATGTGAGAACAAAAGCTCTTGACAGAAAAATCCTCCATTGTCAGACATTATGGTTTAGTGAAGAGGAGGATTACCCCTTGATGGTACGAATAGACCAAATCTTGTGATCAAGTGTGATGCATTCCGGCCATAGGCCATGATCACTCAGAATGATTGAACACATTTTGGTACATATCCAACACTGCATAATCAAGCATATATCCAGTCGTACATACAGCATATCGAGTACCTGTGCATTCAGTCTGTGTGATCATGGCATAGTACTCGTACATAGGCGAGATGCATCGCACTTTACCAATGAATTTGGCTTTTCCTATCATCAACGGTAATCACCCTCTCCACTGAATCATAATAAGCTCTCGAATGGTGCAAGGCAGCGTTGGATTTGACGGGAGGGAAAGTGGGTAAGTTCCCCTGCACTGCCTCGTCTCATCCCTGGCACTGAAGATGCACCTTCCTGTCCTGACGTGGAAGAATATTTTCCGGTATAGATAAGCCTTGTAATGCGTCAATCCAATTGATTGAATGTCAATTTATAAATCACTTTTGTGAATAAGAGTCACATTAACAGGCGCAGGTCTAACTTCCTCAGGATCCGTCACAAATTTAATTATGTAATTATCAGTAATGAAGTTTCTTTGATAAGAAAGATGACGAATGGATTCGAGAAGCGGAACTTTCTACATGGAATAATTGAAGGTAGCGAAATCATCACAAAAAGACTGGAATCCAATATACTATCTTGTTTCTTCAGGGTCTTGTCGACAACGCACTCATGGCTTTGTTTCATATTAATGTAGTAAAACTCTTCTTAATTCAGAAAATCAGATTTGGGAGCATCATTTATTTACCTTTCACTCTTTGAATAACGATACGAGTCCGATTTCTTTGAATTCATCATTTGTCTAGTTGTAATAAATTACAGAATGATCCTCTACGAAATATTTATTTGGACCTTCACATGCGTGGACCTATATACTTTTCTATTCACAAGGGTATCTACAGACATTGTTTGAAGTATTATTTGACTAAACACGGGCATTGCACTATATTCATGCATTGGAGAGTCCCTGTAAAGCATCAAACAAAACCTCCTTATTACATTTATGCCTCAGATATCTTCAAAATTATTCGCTGGCGCTCAATGTGCGAGGATGAGCGTGGTACTTAAAGAATCGAATTAGTAACCTCTTCCATTTGATCACCACTTTTTCAAAGTCGAAATTTGCGTTTTCTAATTCCCCTACTGCTATCAAGCAGAAATCCAACACTGGTGCAAGGTGTGTTAATATAGGATAATACAGAATGTGATTGAAGGATGAAAGAATCGATTGAATTTTGACTCTATTTAGGTGGTCCTTTTTCATCATCAACTCCATAATTGCGTTTTTCTTAAAATAAGGCCCCAGGCAATGAATGCTGCATTCAGACTTCACTCAATCATTTTCCATTCATAATTTTTTATCAATTCTTTTTTATCCTAAAATATCATTCAAGCGCCTCAGAATAATTTATTCTTATTATATATTTCATTTCACCGCAGACCTGTTTTGATGTTTCGAGTGACTTCAGTGTTGTATTCACAATGAAATTAAAACATTTCTGTCACTGCTATGTTCATCTTGTGGGAAGACTTTAATGACTTGGTGATGACAGTCACGCCTTTGATGCTCCTACAATTCTCCTCTGAATAATGATCCAATTCCTCCTTTCCGCCTGATTTATCTTTGACTTCTCAATCATTCCACCGTTTTTGTCATCAAATAAGTCGGGTCCTCCCTTGTCATTAAGTACCACTGAATTCTTCCAAGCAGCTGCTTCACTCACTGGAGGTGTTAATTTTGTCGCGCAGTCGCTGCTCATAAATCTGAGCCATATTGCTGTCAGTGACGACCACTTGCACCGATATAATGAGCTGCGACCTTAGACGGAAAGATCACTTGACGGCCTGCACTCTTTGACCGCAAACGGCCCCAACATGCAAGTGCGACAGAAATGTCGGTCACCGATCAGATTGTCATCGTCAGTCTTGTAAGGAAGAGAATATGAAAAAGGATATCCTCTGATCCCGAATTTCATTTGTTAACTTGAATCCGGGCTCGGCATAACGGCGAGCAGTGGACAATGGAATCTGTCCAGGACTCCTACTTTTGATGACGCTTCTAAAGCCCTTTTCGAGTTGCCAAATCGATGTGACCTCGGCAACTCGAAAAGGTGATTATTTGCAAAAATTTGCACTTTTTACATGAACTTCGTCAAGGTCTCTTCGAAATTTTTAGTCGGTCAGAGCTCGATTATTTTGGGAAAACCGGCACTTCTAAGTTTGAAAACAAATTAGTAAATTGCACTTGCGTGTAATTTGTGATCACGTTTCATCCAAAATATTTTGATAAAACCAAAAGTTTAGATTTCTTTGTTTTACTGTATAGTCATGCACAGGAAAATTTAAAATGTCGAAAAGCGCATGCATACAGTTTATTCTTTTGATGTTGATGTCCAAATTCTTTTTTCCTATTCTCCAACTCCAATCTCTAGTGTAGTCTTTCTATTAATGTCTACTCATCAATTTCAGTTAAATTCATAGCACGGTGAGGCATCATTGAAATATAATCATGTTGTCCTTATGAAATGAGAGAAGACTTCTTCTGTGCTACCAGCCAGAGTATTTTTTTTCAATTGCATGAGCAATCCAGAGGAATGTTGATTGATGATTGATCCCATTGCCTAACAAAGGGAGACACTGCATCTAAACAGACCAGAGAATAGCATTACTTGCGGAGGAAATACTATTCCTCTCAATGATATATTAGTAGATATAGTATTTCAATGAATGCTCACCGTGCTATGAATTTAGCTGAAATGGATGAGTGGACATTAATAGAAAGACTACACTAGAGATTGGAGTTGGAGAATAGGAAAAAAGAATTTGGACATCAACATCAAAAGAATAAACTGTATGCATGCGCTTTTCGACATTTTAAATTTTCCTGTGCATGACCATACAGTAAAACAAAGAAATCTAAACTTTTGGTTTTATCAAAATATTTTGGATGAAACGTGATCACAAATTACACGCAAGTGCAATTTACTAATTTGTTTTCAAACTTAGAAGTGCCGGTTTTCCCAAAATAATCGAGCTCTGACCGACTAAAAATTTCGAAGAGACCTTGACGAAGTTCATGTAAAAAGTGCAAATTTTTTAGCAAATAATCACCTTTTCGAGTTGCCAAGGTCACATCGATTTGGCAACTCGAAAAGGGCCTAAATGTAATTGAAAGGATTAACATATGACGATTATCAGTCTCATAATGTAATGAAAGCCTGCCAGTTGTCCACTTTTAAGGCCATCTTCTTCGTCTTCGTGCACTTAAGTACAAACATTCTATTGAATTATTATTCTAGCTCCCCCGAAAAATATAACTGAACAATTAGTGCGAGAGCTACTGACGTCTTCCTAAATTCGTGCACGAGCTATTTGTCACCCAGAATCAGTAAAACGACATTTCTTAAGTAAAACATCCAGTCGTCTTGCAAGTTGCGAAGCGTCAAACATCGCGAAATTCCATTTGCTTCTGTGGATCCAGGCGCTTACGAGTTTGGTACACTTAATGACGTGATGATTTAACATTCATTTAATCACTCAAATTGAGATTTGTCATTTTTATGATTATGATTGCACTCTTAAGGCAGACATCTTTCAGAGTAGGCAGAAATGTTACATTTTCTGTAGTCGGTAGCTTTCCCGATTTGCTCTTGGAGATAATGAAAACGTCATGACAACCGATGTTATTGTTCCAGATAGACAAACAGACTGTCCTGATCACAAAATGATATTGACAGAATTAATTTTATGTACACAGGTTTTTGTTTAATGAGGAAGTGAATTTAGCAGAAGATTGCGAATTGAGATAGACAATCTTATTTCCTCTTCAATTCGAACTTTTCTTCAAATGTATTCCCGACAAGTGTAGACGGCATCTTTTTCATTTCCGTGTATGATACAGTTTGGTCATTCTTGCTGACTGTTGTAGTTACTAGCGAACCCTTTCATCTCTTCAAATCAACGCTAATCCTGATCTGCTATGAATCGGTTTAATCTCTATTCAGCAAAAGTCTTATTGTTCACTATTCATTTTTATAGCTATATTTTTAAAACTTCAGCTGCTTAAGCGGTCTTTGAAGACAAAAGAACAGTATTTATTTCGTTGTCGTGTGTGTATTTTTGCCACTGCATTTTGTTGTTCTTCACAATGCAAGTCAGCGTAGAACAAAATTAATGTTTGTCTGTTTGTCTAAACTTAGCATATGCACAGAAGGTAGACTTTTAATAGAAATCAAAAATGCAGTTTACTGATAATGATGAATGCAAAAACACGTGCAATAGATGAACTTATTTTTAACACATAGGCCTACACATCCTTATTAGCTCTAGCCCTCTAATAATCATTCTCTGGTCAGGCATGTCCTGCAAGGTAAATGACAGCAACTTTTTTCTGGAGTCCTGCCCCCTCCCTCCCACCTGCACTCGCTGTACTGAAGGCTGAGTAGGATGGAACAGAATTTCAATCCATTATTGAGGAGTAACAGTTATGACTACAGACTGCCTAAATCCATCACAGAGATCAAATTCTCCACAACATAATTCCTTACAGGACGGGAGCTACTGACACTTTCTTCCTAAATTCGCGCACAAAGGGCTTAATAGCATGGACTTGTAAGTATTGAAACGCTGAATACAAAAATCAGATTCTCAAGTGTCACAGCCAGTCGCTTTCGATTATAGGTACGGTTTAAGGATTCCCATTGGAATCCAATTGTAAAATTCAAGAAATATCTATGAATTGTGAAACACTTGGCAATTTTTGTACATTTTCTTTTTCAGAACAGAAGCTATTTATCAGAATGCCATGACATTTGAAACATGATTGAGTTCAGAACATCAACTTCGATATAAAAGTTGAAGTAAGTCACATGATTCGTATTTGATGTCTGAAAGCCTCTACAAAATGAGTAAATTTCATGTTTTGACTTAATTTTGGCGATTTTATTGATTTTGTAGAGGCTTTCAGGCATCAAATACGAATCATGTGACTCGCTTCAACTTTTATATCGAAGTTGATGTTCTGAACTCAATCATGTTTCAAATGTCATGGCATTTTGATAAATAGCTTCTGTTCTGAAAAAGAAAATGTACAAAAATTGCCAAGTGTTTCACAATTCATAGATATTTCTTGAATTTTACAATTGGATTCCAATGGGAATCCTTAAACCGTACCTATAATCGAAAGCGACTGGCTGTGACACTTGAGAATCTGATTTTTGTATTCAGCGTTTCAATACTTACAAGTCCATGCTATTAAGCCCTTTGTGAGCGAATTTAGTAAGAAAGTGTCAGAAGCTCCTGGACTATTAAGTGACCACTTCCCAGTTGTTTTTGCACTCATGTAATCAACAAGTATCTTCTGTATTTTCTCACACTTTGAACCAGGGCTGTGGAGCCGGAGCCGAGCCGGAGCCGGAGCCTTAAGGAGCCGATGGTTTTGGTCGGAGCCGGAGCCGGAGCCGATTTATCACAAAGGCTCCGGCTCCGGCTACGATAGTTTGAGCTTTGATATAAATCTAGAATTTTGAAAGTTATTAATTGGCATCATAAAAAAATTAAATCATTTGAAATCAAAAGATATGTCTTTTAAGTATACCAATGATCTGTCCTCCACGATATCTTTCTTTGCAGTTGCCGCCTTCTTTTGTATTATATTTATTATATATTTACACACATGTGTAATATTTTTTTATTGCATATGTTTCGTAAGACTAATTTCCATATTGACAACGTATTCTCCAAAATCCATTAATTTGAAGACTTGTTATATGCATGCTAACTAGATGCTTGTAGATTCCTAGAGACAAGTCGCCAGTCATTTATGTACACATTTCCAGTTCAGTCAGCAAAGATAATATAGCTACATTTCTTGCGCAATGTCTTAAATCTAATACGTTTACTATGTAGGCTATCATCTATCGGTATGGCTACTGGCAGAAGCTACTGGCATCTGTGACAATGCCAATTTCTTTAGATTGTATTGTAGGCTCTTGTGCAGTCCCCCCACCTACATTTTTCAAAACAATCGATTATTCAATTTGATCAATTTTGATTGGAGGGAACTCTTCACACTCACACGAATGACCTGACTACAAGTCCTCACATGGCTATAGCAATAAGCGACCCAGCCACTTCTAGTAGCGCCCTATTATTTTAAAGGTATCTCATTCACAATGAATTTCCTTTGACTTCAAAATTCAAAGGGTATATTTCAATGCGAAAAACCCGAAGGCAAATTACAATGTTGACTTGCTGACGAAGTTTGCGACCATGACGTCGCAATTACCCACGTAGATTTTTACAACAGCACGGAATGCTTCACTCAAACCGGTGATGCTGAAACGGACATCCAATGGTGCTGCATCTTTTGACCAGAGAAAAAATGGGGGGGGGGAGGACTGCACAAGAGCCGTATCGTGTAATAATATTTCCCCAAATGTCATAGACCTGTGGATTTCAAGAATTTTCATTATTATTTTTTCCGTCTGTCAACACTTTATGCTGATATCATGCTGACTTGTATGTAAACAATAAAAAAAGACTGAGACGCTCTCAATAAAGGCGCCTTTTGACCTCCCTTTTCTATTGTCTGTGACATTAAACCGCACGCGCATTCGAAAGCTAGCAAAGTAGATGGGATTTCTGCTCGGTGCTCGCAGTCAAATTTTTATTATGCATAGCACCCTGCAACATACTGTGTGATACTCCGAGTTCAGTTTCATCAGCCTAACCATCATCAGAGGAATAGTGGTAATGTGTTATACATAAATTGAATACAATAATATACATGAATCATTGATGAATTATTTAGTGCAACTTTACGCCATAATGAAAAATACGAAACTAATATAATGTAAGTTAGGCCTTAACTTATTAAGTATGCTGCATAGAATTACAAAACTTGTCCTAAATTAGATATTTTTAATTTTTTTAAGTATAATTTTCAATTGTACATTTCTAGCCTACACTGCAATGAGGCTATCTAAATTACAATTTCTACAGATGATGAGTCGTGGGCTACCCACCGATCATATTATTCATGGACCAACAGACTATTGAATAAAGGCAATATCAAATAACAATAACAACCTAAGCTAGCCTATATACACTTTAATATTCAATAAAGCAATTGATATCTTTATTGATACGGTATATTTGGCTATATAACCGATACCCTTTCCATGTTCGAGTAGATACAGTTGCCCTATAAGCTATTTAGAGGCATACGCTATCCAGTTTCATATTCAAGCTTTGTTAAAAAGCCTATACTACTATTCGGCCCCTGTGACGGCTAATTAGGTATATCATCATCACTCATGTGGTCTTATTTAATGTAGCCTCGTAGTAGACTGGTTGCAGGCTAGGCCAATTTATATTTAGCCAGTGCGGGAGATCTTTATCTAATTTAACCAATCCTGGCTATGACTTTATTTTATCTTTCAGAGATAGTCAACTCATGCAAAAATATATGACAAGTATGTTATTTGTCATTATATTAGGCTATTATCATTTTTATTATTAACTTAAGTCGTTGCTTGTTAATGAAAACTAATTTGATGATTGTAGCAAGCCTCTAAAGGCCACACCGTTATCCAAAAATCCCGTTCAACGGATCCAGGATAACCAGCATAGATAGAACCTGAATTTGAAGCCGGAGCCGGAGCCGAGCCGGAGCCTTTCACATC
This sequence comes from Prostheceraeus crozeri, assembly GCA_907163375.1. Classification (NCBI taxonomy): domain Eukaryota; kingdom Metazoa; phylum Platyhelminthes; order Polycladida; family Euryleptidae; genus Prostheceraeus; species Prostheceraeus crozeri. The sequence continues at coordinate 56,347 of CAJQUW010000826.1, forward strand.
AGTGTCGTGGAGCCGGAGCCGATGAGATAACCCATCGGCTCCACAGCCCTGCTTTGAACTCTACCTTTTGCTATCAGAATCAACGATCAACAATGACTCATTTGATTAAATTACGATGCTTAAATCACAAAATGTAGAAATGCAATCAAAGCACTTATCAATATTAGCAGATCTATTTCATCTGAGATTATAGCATGATTTACAACAAATACAATCGCGACAAATCATTCTACTGTCGGATGTCCCGACTCAATAAAATAACTTCGGCGCCTGATAGTCAAGAAATATTAAAATCCTTAAAAATTATCGAATCATCTTGCTTGGCAATGTTGCGGTCATTAGCCTGATGAATGTATCACTTCACTCAATAAGAGCGCAAGAATCTCAATCTCGTATATTTTCTTTTGCTTTAACATGAAGATTTAAAGAATATGGATGTTTAGATTAGCCGTAGAAACTGTGTTATCGCGTTAAAATCGTCTGCAGCTGGCATGGGAGGCAAAACAGTATATTCTGCTTGCGTTTCCGTGATTCCGTTTATTTATCAAGTTTGACAGCGCGGTGATGAATTTTGGAAACGAAATTAACACCAATGACTCTGTATCTGTAGTTTTGTAAAGGGTTCACGGGGTTGCATTGATCTATTTCAATGTTGACATGTCTCTCCCTCAAGGTCATATCACCAATGAATGACCTTGACAAAGAATCTCATTCTTCCATATTTGAAGTTTTTAGAGAATTGACCCAAAGACGCTCATTTAAAATCAAACCATTAAGGGAGAATTATATCTAATTACTCTGGGAAAGCTATTCAGAAAACTTGTAGTACATAAAGGAAGAGCACCACCTGCTCAGAATCGTGAAATCCAAAATTCTAAAGCAGCCATCGACAACGTCGAGAATCGACGACATGCATTTGACTACATTTAATGCATAAAGTCAACGATGCGGTTTGTTCAGCTGTCGGTCCCTAAATAGGCTTTAAGTATTATATGCAAGCTTTGAATGAAGCCCATTTAGAAAAAAATCCACATCCAAAGTTCATTGGCAGCTGCGATTCGTCTTGCAAAGACTTCATTACGGCTCTAAAGGTTCAAACTGTAGCATTATAGCATCTAAAATGAATATTCTGCATTGGAGTAAGGTGGCAGAACTGTTGATGCACAACAAATTGATCAAACGAGGCAAAAAAAAGTGCGCTGTTATTGTGAACAAAAGTGCGATAGTATTATGTGACTAAAATTAAAAGGAGATAGACCACATGACGAGAGAGAGAGAGAAGGAAACAGAGCTTGACCGGGTTTTGAAGCATGATCGAGCCGAACCGGGCTAAGCCGCCGCATTTTGAGAGATTTTCCCTTGACGTCCTTTATAAAACTTCATGCTCATTTTATACTGTGTTGGTTTATATGAACAATCGGGTTTATTTGCTAGCATTGCAATCATATCGATCACTGTTGAACAATATTATCATATAACAACTCTCCCTGAAGTAAGTGTTTTATCTCCTCTCTAAGTAAGATTCTAACAAATGGATTTAAAAACCAGAGCGTTCTGCACAGAACATGTCAAAAAAAGATTTCTGTGAAATATGACACACTTCTCAAAGCCTCATCAGATCATCTTCACTGCATCCATACAGAAGGCCAAATGTAATGTGAAGATAATGGTTGATATTTATTGAAACAATTAAACAATTAAATGAATGATCATTGTGACAGAGTAATGAAAAGTCTAAAATTATTAATATATTTGCAGCCGAATACCTTGATGCTGCTGAATTCTTGAATTTTTAAAGCAAAGCTTATCTTTTCAAGTTTGTAATAGCAAGACATTTGGCAATTTTTCATCATCTTAATCAACACATTGTTAGATATCAATCTTACCTGACAAATAATGACTAATTTAGTAGTAGAAAAGACATGCGTCAAGAGAGAATGACGCAAATCCATGGTGAAATATAAACTTTACGGAATGAAGATGTTGAGTACGAAATAAGGAAAGACGAAAACTAGTTTTGGGACACATTTCGACAATTGATGGAGCGCCCCACATAGACACAGTTCTCACATACAGCTGATGGCTCTCAGTATCGAATCAGTAGCAATCAAATGCAGAAGATTTGCCAGAAAATAAAAGCGACTGTAAATAATGCGGTGCTGATATTATATAATGCTCTGTTTATAGCTTTTCTTCAGTGCACTGTTTATGTTGATTTTCGTCTGAAATGTCTTTAATTACAAGACTGCTGATTTTGACCAACCTCACCGAATTTTTTATTGCAACATAAAGCATATGTATAACAATTGAACACGATAGTTTGTGGCAGTCATTGTCAGTGTTAATTGTGCCTGTCCACATCAAAGCTTCTGAATCACATGATTTGCTGTTATCTCAAGAAACAATGTCTTACTTTTATCATATTATACATCATTCAACTTCACCCAGCTTTTACCATTATTTACTGACTTTTCTGAGCAGTTCTACCTGTCTGACATAACTTCCGCGTTGAGCACCAAGTGCTAAGAAGAATCTAAAAAACAATTCAATTTACAGAATTCCGCATTATCTCGGAGCATCAACAAGAACGTTTGATTTAGGTTCAAAATTTTTCTGATCAATATTCTTAAAAATGACACTTGTTAGAGTGAAAAGCTCTGTATTTTGTGTAAAATTTGCAACTTATTTGACACCCCAAGTGTATGAATGATAAGAATCATATATAATGCGTATAAATGCGTACTACAATTTTCGGTGTCTTCAAATGCGAAAATTCGAAAATGCGAAAATATCCATGCGAAAAAGGGACATTTTTGAGAAGAAAATTCAGACAAAGATGAAATGTAAATTTGCAGCATGATGTTATGTAATGCTGACAGTAGATTAAAAAAATAAAGACAGCATTTATACTTCATGCTAAAAATCTTCTTTGCGTCCTCCACCTTGCCATCATCATGGAATATTATGTATGGCGTATTGTTCACCTTCTGACCATTTATTGCTGTGTTGTGCTGCAACGCTGCAACAAGCGTTCAGTACGTCTGCCATAGACATCCGACACGCTACAATGATGAAGAACTAACTGACATGGATATTGAAAGCAATAGAGCCTCATGGACATGCGTTCTCATGATGGCGACTTCCAAGGGCTGACATTAGGAAGATATCTGCAGCTCACGGTTATTGCAATTTCTCTTAATATGTAAAAGCATTTTGACAAAATAGCTTATCATAAATCGCCTTGCCTCAAGAATCTGCAACGAATGCATGTTTCAGTAATTTGCTTCTTCTAAAGATCTAGCAATCGGCACATGCCTTTAGCAGAGCGGTTGAAATTACTATTAACAAACAGTTGTTGACCATACTAGGTTCACTATTGAAACTGCTAACAATAGAACCTCTAGAATGGAAGTCAAGCTTCATGCTATGCACAATAGTGGCACAAAAATCGCACATATTTTCACTAAGATGCACTCACAGATTTATATTGTTTAACCTTATCACTTTGCCAGATGTACAAACTGATTCAAAACGATGGCACATGCATGAACTTACCAATTGGGCAAAAATAAATCTTCAATGCCTTTCACAGATAGAAAAAATAGTCGTGCGTCGCTTGCGGATTGCTGTGAATTTCTTCAAAATGCTCCGATCGCCACGATTCCTTCAGATTCGAAGAATTCAGATCATTGCGCAAAAGTTTTCTCGATAATGTTTGGCTTTACGATCATTATTAAAAAAGTTAGCAGGCGCACGAAAAAGCGTTCACAAACTTCTCTGTAGAACTTGACATCGACTGTGTCTCTTTCATCTGTGATCCGGTTGACAACAGTCACTCAAACTTCGGACAATTTAGCGTTCGAACTGTCTGCCCATTGTTCGATTGCTATAATTGCGTAAGCCGATTGTGCTGAAATTACCATTAACAAACAGTTGTTATCCATTCTAGTTTCACCATTGAAGCTGTTAACAATAAAACCTCTAGAATGAAAGTTAAGCTTCATGCTATGTACAATAGTGGCACAAAAATCGCACGCACTTTCACTAAGATGCACTAGTCAACTGCTACATAATTGGGTTAGAATCAGTCACATGTGCAATTCTAAGCTTCTCATTGGTGTCTCATGCCCCAACTCCGTTTAGCTAGCTCAATTTCCATTCTGGTCAATTTCAGATAAACAATTTATTTCAAAGTTTTCTGGCATTATTATTTTTCAAGTCACTAACGGTACATCACTTTTTGCCAGCCGTGTTTGGTGTAAACATTCCACGATGTGTGTCAATTGCTCGACTCTCTTGTTCAATGCCTTCCATTCGATGAAATTCATTTCAAATTTGACTATTCAAAAGAATGATTCCTTTCAATCTGATTTTGAAATTTCAATTATCTGTATCAAAGAATCGTGTCGATTTGAAGCAGGAGCATCTCATTGCCATCTCAGTTCAGTCGGCTCACACACTTGATGTCGCTATCATCTCTACATCCCATTTCTCATCATTTTATTATAGCATGATAATGAGTTTGGAAACAACCTCCTCGATATCGCTTCGTTCGCGATGTGCTCTTGTCATACGGGTAACTATTACATTCAAATAACAGTCTGGCCTTGTAATGCCCACGATAGGGGAATCCATTGAAGAATGGAAGGGCTAAGCCAAACTGATTCCTTTCTCATTATGTCCCGAAATATTGCTTTCACCTCTTGTGGCGGCGTGTAGATTGTTAATTTTCTTCCTGTCATAGCCAAACTCTTTAACGCTTCAAGAACTGTCGCCAATGCGCTCTTAATTGATGTTTATTCGAGAACGAGTTGTTCAGATGCCATTTAAAGAGTGCACTTGATTTGAGCTCATAGTTTTATTAACGACTCTCAACATTTCTTATTTAGCTTTGAGTCTTCTACAGATGTTGAAATAAGATCTGTTTAGTGTCATTATAACCAACCTGGACGATGTTGGGATGCAATACTGCCTGCGGATATTAGCCAAATATAGAATTCAATGAACTGCATCGGACTTGCACAGCCTTTTCAATACGAGCATTTTCCACTTTTTACACTTATCATGTCACAAATTGACAATAAAATATCATATAATTGATTGTGGCATTCGGGAGGTAATTGGTCATAGCAGTTTGTAGTGAAAAGTCTCTCCCACTGTTTTTATCCACTTGTAATTCAAAATAAAAGTTGAAGGTAAAACTATTCATTTTACTATTACTATTATTTAAAGGTTATTTTATTATTTGCTATTATTTTAAGGTAAATAGTTTCACCTTCAACTTTTTTTTAATTACAAGTGGATAAAAACAGTGGGAGAGACCTTCAACTACAAACTGTTATAAAATATCATATTTAAATAATGATCACAACTTAAAGATATAAATGAGTTCGCAATTTAGATAAGAAATAAATCCCGATTTAGTGAAAGAATAAAATCATAAAATCATACCCGAGATAATTTAATTCATAAGAATAGATTGAATTATGACCTAATTATGACTCTAGCAATTATAACTCAATTCTGCGCAATGATTTTTTTAACCATAGAATGCATTCTTTTAGTTAACAATTTTGACAAATGCAATTGTCAGGGATGGGAATGGGATGGGCCCGGGTCGAGAAGTTGGGTGCATGTGCGATTTGCCAGTGCTATTTTAAAAGGGATATTTAATGAATATCCGACAAAATTTCACTAAGTTGTTAATTGTAAATCTCAAATTTACCCGGGCATGGCTGCAGCTTTAAATAAGGAGTTGTATCAATGTTGAGAGATATGAACTATGCCTGCTGATAATTCCTGATATTGGAAGAAATAGCAGATATTCAGGTCTGTTCCCATTTTTCAACAGAAAATGATATGTTAAAATGATATAATTTTCACTTGTTGTAGGGTTGCAAATTTTCATTGCATTGTTTCTAGATTGCTGTTTTAATTCTTGTGATTCGCATTTGATTCTTCAATACCCTGTGAATTTCATCAAAACATTTCCGAATGATAAAACGATGAATTTTTTTATTATATTCGTGATCCTTTGCTTCTAAAGATAATAGCACTGAGCTTTTGAAACATATCGAGCTGGTATAAATTTAATCAACTTGACTTTCCTAAAAATCACAATGAAATTCTTATTCAAGACCCATTCAAACATGCATTTTGAAATTTAAACTAGAAACTTAATGATTTATACATAGGCTATCATAAATTTGATTTTACTTTTAAATCAATTAAACTAAATTGGGTCATATTTATAAAACCTTATTTAAACTAATCAACTGGATCTCCCACCAATCATTTTATTCAATCTCAAAATGGATCATCTTCAATTTATTCATTATATTTTGGGAAAACAATAGCTAAAAAGCACTTCAGTTTAACGCATAGAATTATTATTGATTAGGTAAGTTTACATAATATCCAGGCAAGCCTACAATAACATGTATAGCGTTATCAAACAACATATCAAAAATGTATTGTGTAGGCTACAATAATTATTCAATCAAAACTTCAGGGAATAAGTTCATGCTTAAGATGCAATTTCTATGGCCTAAAGCTTTCTTCTTTGATCCGCTTATTTGCTTGTAATTTTCTAGTGCAAGGCATAAGAATGCTTTACATCTATCTGGACGGTTTTGTTGCATGCAAACGATAAATATTTCACGACTTGTTGCCGGTACCTTCAGATTTTTCGCTTCCACTCACAATCAAAATGTCGCAAAATTCTTTCGATGCATGATCTTATAACAATTGTCTCTAATGCCAAACACGGTTTATTCTGCACAAATGACAACTTTTTTTACCCATCGTGTCGTTCATAGATGGCAAGACTTACCAGCATTTTGTGTAGATGCTCGCACGGTCAATTGTTTCATAGCAGACTTGACTTTTTACAAGAGAATCACTTTGACTTTGATCTTTGTATACTTGGCTCCGCTCGGACCTCATTTGAAGCTTGCACATTCTCTAAACAGCATGTACATTGTACTACAGTCGTTGAGTCAGTTTGACTGCATTTACATACCATGTGTCCATCCATCTTTAATGGAACTTACATGCTACAAGACCTACTAAAACAGCAAATTACCTGTCATAGGCTATTCTTTGTGATATTTAGTTTTGTCAACATGTGTTTTTATAATAATAAGATAATGTTAACATTTTCATTTTAATTACGATAGGGTTTATGCCCCGAATAAAGTCGTTGAATGAGTATAATGCTCAATTTGAGAGAGACGAATGCTCCAATCGTTTTCTCATTTCAGTACATATAATTGATACTCAACAGTGAATCGTCGTCTCCTCATTGTCAATGGACAAGTGGCTCCAGGCTTCGCAATATTGTGTTGTGGTTGCGTCACTGATGAATGATTAACTGACTTTAATATCTCAGCCGTCAGATCAATGACATCAAGTGGAGAAAAAATTAAATCATTTATACAACGTTATCCGACTAACAATAATGGAAAGGTAATGGACGGTAAATTCATTTGTCAAGAATTAGAAAATAGCGGCAAGATTAATTTCAAGACCATCTAAACCACATATATGAGACGAAAATGAATTTAGCAGACCTGTAGGTGGTCGTTGTGGTTGTTAATGATATCGGTTTCTCATTAGCGTTCATGATGGATTGGTCTTCCATTTCTACATTATAGAATACTAACTAGTCTCTTGCTTTTCACACGATAAGATTCGTCATGAAATTGAGAAAATAGGAATCTATCGAGGAACGAAAAATTGTCATTATAGATTTCATCTTTAAATGGAGAATTGCCTGTCGTTCTAATTAAAGAGAATCTGGATGCGTATCTTCATGTTCTTCTCGACTTTGTCAACGCATCAGAGAGTTCAATTTTCATTTGCTACTATGACCAATTGAACGTTCTTAGGAGTGCTAACTTGACGCAAAAATTGGGCAGGAATCATCTTAATTCGCTTCGCGTGTAGCAATTATTTCAGAAAAGCCTCAATCCGGTTGTCTGATGCAGAAACGAATAGTTGAGAAGTCCGAGATAAGAAAGCTGTTACGAAGGCTTTACGAAGACTTATATCCCTACGTTTCCATGAACTGTTCGTCTTGGAAGGTCATTTTATTTGACACAATCCGATTTAGTATTTCCATTTCATGCAGATTTCACATAATACAAATGTAACATAATGAAATCAAATGATATGACAATCTCTTGAAATAATTTGATAATAATGATAATTGCATTGTCTGCAGATAATATTTACAGTGAACACAATGACAATTTCAATCATAACCAAATGCTTGCAGATGATATGAATGCCGACAACGAGCGATGACCGATGATTAACATCTAATAAAGGTCGTCGTAGAAAATCGGATGGTCTCAGTCACAGAACAGGTTAGCGTTGATCGTCCATGATAGCAAGAGCTATAGAATTGACGATGCATGCTCAAGATGAAAATGCAGGTCCCTTGAATACACGTTTACAATTTGTCCATTCAACTAACAGCAAACTGCTTAGGCCCTATTTGACGATTAGAATCATCGAAAATATTGATGACTTTTCCTTCATTTCCATGAGTGCCGCGAGCAATTGCAAAATTATAGAGCAGGACGAATAAAAGTGCAACACGGTTAGACGGTGGAATGATGATAATGTGGCTCTTAAATGTACGAATTTAAGGAGATCAGGTTGTCCAAAATGAGCATTTTCTGCATACAGAACAAATGTCATTCAGTTGATTTGAGAAAATAGCAAGAGACCAGTGTCATCATTGGTGCAGTGAGGGACTGCAGTGTCATCGTTGGTGCAGTGAAGGACCAGTGTCATCATTGATTGATTGATTGAGTTTTAGATTTCAACCATATCCATGTTCCACGGCAGAAACATGCAGAGTTATAAGCATGGAGTCCGACATTGTCTTCTAAAAGGAAACTAGATAACATGCACTCTGAAACAAGACAATCCAGTAGACACAAGTTGGATTGACACGTCAAACAAGTTATATATAGACTGACAGCATTAGCAACATTATCTTGTGAAAGTTTCTGGGTTAGGCACCGGAAATTTCTGAGTGCTATTCGTGAAGATTCGCGATTTATTCTCTGCTTTCTTTAAATATAAAAATCATTTTTGATAAAAGAATTGACATTAGGGTGACTTAAGACAAGACTGCTGCATCTTTCTTTAATTTGCGTGTTCTTACGATCTAGAAATATTGACCCAAACCGTTGCCTAAATGCGAACCTAAATTGATATTAACAAACAGCAGGTTTGCATTCATTCCAATTATACGAAAGCGAAAGGTCGGATTTCTATGATTGCAAAATTTCAATTTTATGTTCAAGCAATCTTGTTACATTGGTATTACGAAGCTTACATATAAGCGTAAAATTGTGAGCAATTTTTTCTGTTTTATTCTCATGCTCATTTTCTCAATTATTGTTATATTGTTATATTTTTATATTGTTCGATTGTTATTTTCTCATTTTCATATTGTTAGCTTCATTTTCTCAACCCTACGATATATCCGACATCTTCTGCCAGATTTGCATGTGTAATCTATAAATAACTGACAACCCGATATATTATTTTCAAAACTCAGACAATACCAGACAGGAATGACTATAATTTTATATATCAATCTTCTAGAAAAAAATGACTGTCTTAGATTCAGTTGTTACTGTGAAAACATGATAATCAAAGATTTGTTTAAGAAATTTAGCCATGATATTAACTTTACAGTGTGTATTCAAAAACAGATGTTGAAAACTGCTATTGTAAAATTCCAGTCCAGTTCAGAGAAATTAAGAATGGTGTGAATTGGTCTCAATTCTTTTTCTTGCTTGGCTTGCTCTTGTCTCAAGTTGAAGGTCTCAATGTTTCCGGAGTGTGCCTTTCTTAAGACCTAAAGTGTCAACACCCATGTTAATTATTTGATCAAATGTACTTTGTCCGTAATCTCAGCAGGTCAAATTCTGCGAGAGATGTTCGAGAGACATGAATTTCTCCGTTCAACTCACTGTTCTCGCTCATCTCGTCGACCTGCGGTGAAAAATAAATATGCTCTTCTTTTATTCATTTTTGTCCACAATCTTAGTTGCATGTTTTCAACGTTGTCGCTTTACTTTCCATTTTTCTTGCAGCTCATAGAACAATACCGTGTACAAAATTTGTCATGTGCTCACTAAATGTGAGTCAATGAAGAATATCATCTTTTCTCATTTTGTATTCGATGACTTTTTATTTGCTGAAATATTCTTCTAATTTACATTTTCGAGAAAGATTCGACTAATGTTTCAATTCAATCTGACATACATGGAGGTAAAAATAAACGAAACAGATTCTATCTTTGATGTCGTCTACCGACTATGATGTCGGGATGAATTTCTCACTTTTAAAAACGCCCAAGTTGTCCAAGTAATGTTTACAGAGGTGATAGACGTTTCTGATGTCTGCAATTGAAAAAAAACGAACTTTGCACAACTAACAGGCGGTACCGAGTTTCATAACATTAACATGTTTTCCATTTGAATTTTCCTCAACTTTTATGCCTGCTGACATGTTTTCATAGTCACACAGTGAGACAGTGATGAATTACATATCAATTGCCTCTTCTGGTCTATCAACGGATTATTGAAGGATATTCTTCAAAATTAAGTGATCCATTTGATACTCCCAAACCCTATCAATATCGAAGAGGGGTCGATTCGTTGCCTGTCGCATTAGAAAATTTATCGATAGACAATGTAACTTTAGGGTTCATCATTTGCATTTTCGAAGTTTTCCAAAAAGAAATTTTTAAAAAGAATTTTGGTCATACAGATGATTGATGTATGACCTTTTGCAAAGGTCCTTTTCATGTGTTGACTTTTCAACCTTCTTCCAGAGGTGGTCAGTCGAACTAAGCACAAAAGTCGTAATTGCGAGATTTGCCTCGAATGTAAGAGTAATATTTGCTGGAAAAGGTTTATAGAATGTGTAATGAATTCTATATCGGCAAAACAGCGAGAATACTTAAGACGAGGCATCAAGAACATAAGCGAGCTATAAAAAACAAAAGTACATAGAGCGCCCTTTATCAACACTTAATAGACAAACATAATGGCGCTGGCGACATCGGGATTTTCCGGGTCGGTCTCATTAGCAAACTGACCAATACACGAGATACAACAATAACAGAATCCAAAGCAATAACACAACTTAAGCCAGCAATCAATAGGAAGCATGAATTACCTTTTTACAATCTAACTCCACAATTCAACAGCCAATCATACATGCAACACAGTTCTTGATATCATTCACTCTTATATAAACCTTCACAAAGGCTGCATCTGTGCCATCCAAACATCGACCGTTGAAGGCGCTGGACGCCGAAGGCATGTCACAGAAATATTTAATTTTTACCTTATTTTATCGGCCTATAAACTGAAAAGGGGAGTTTTATTACTTTTGCATAATTTTCGCAGAAAGATGATCTCCCGTTACCTGGTCAACTACATCAACCGAGCCAAAAAGCGTCGATTATCGGTTCATTCAGTCAGTTGATCAAAAGTATCAAATGGTGTTCCACCGTTTTATTCAAATAAAATACGGCCAATGTACAATAAAATAAAATGTATCGCAGATGTTTCGCCCTCGGCTTGTTCACTGCGAATGATTACATAGAGTGTTGGACATAAATGCCAGGTCTAAGAGAGCGAATTTCAGAGGTTTCCACTGGCCGTCTGGTTGCTGTGTGATTCAAGCCAAATTGCAGTATTGACCGCCTTACTCTCTCAGGACCTGGCAACACGCAATGCGACGACAAGTGCTTAAAGACATGTGATGATGCAACACTGAAATGCTCTTTAAGTCTAGTTTTCATTGTCATTGACGATTCGACAATACAAAATTGACAACATAAAATACATTTACTACGATACTCAATATTTTTAGTCATAAGCTAACATTGCCATCTTTGCAGTCACAAAATTTACAATTTTCTGTAGGGCAATCGGATGGATTCTTGTATCTTCAGTCAATCGAATTGAAGAAATACTTGACAAACGAATCGGATAATTGTATTTAGACTGTCGGAAATTGAAAGGATTCCGGATCATCCAGTGCAGAGCGTCTATGATAAGATGTTGATGGTCATTAATGCTGTGGAAAATCCTATTTAACGATAGAAGTTATAAAAGTTATAGAGCTTCAAACTCGTTTTTCTCGCTATTCACTTAGGGTTGGGAGTGGCAGCCAAGAATGCGAATATAAATCTTAATAGAAATGTTTTATCGAGGAATGTCTGTAGCTCCGTATTGAATGACCATCTATTAATGTACAAAAAAAGATGAAGCTTTTCATGCTTCGTTCATTCTAATTGTCATGTTACCGTGTTGGACTTGTAACCATTATACCCGCTTTACTAATCCACACCAAGGAATGAATGCACATCCATGAACTGCAAAGTTAATAATATTGATCCGACTACCTTATACTTACAATGAACAATAGCTGCAATTATTAATATGTATAATAGTTGGATATGTGCATATTAGTTAAATATACACAAATAAAAGCAGGTTTGCTGTGACAACAAGTGACCGCAGATTTATACATGTATAAATGATATGTATAATATGTATAAAGATATGTATAAGTGAGGCACTAAAACTACTATGTATCCTGAGCTTGCTAGTGAGACGAATATTCAGAATGCTTTCAAGAAATTGAGTAGTTGCTGCAAATTTATGCACAGTAGCATGATAAAAACATGCAACTTAGTAAACTTGCGAATAACATGTCACCGACACAAGAGATGATGTATTTCACTTATTTCATGCTTCAAAACAGTTTTTGAGGTTTTCGACTACACGACTGGACTAGGTTGCTCTATCGAAAAGAAGTGATCGAGAAATATAATGGAATCGTGAAAAGTAATTAAAGCAAAAGCTAAAATAAACAAGGAAAACATTTTTCTATTTTCCCTTCAGGCACATCCAAAAAATATGAATATACTTAAACTGCGTCACCTTTGTAAATAATATAATCTAAAACGTTTTTAATTTATTATGTAAACACATAAGATGAACTCATTGAATATGGGTCACATAAGTCACACAGATCTAAAGAAAGTCCTGAATGATGAGAAATCGAGAATGCTACAACGCAAAGTTCGATTTTATAAAATATGATGCCAATATGACACTTTGGACACTCATGTTGAGCTACTGGAGGAGATTTTCAAAGTGGTAGGCCTTGTTAGACTCACCTATCTTAGCATGCATTATAAAACATGATTTCGTGTACGATTTTACTATCTACAAGCTTTTAGCAAGTTTTTCCAATGCACTCAATTGGAATCTATTTTTGTATTAGTCATAGATGTACAATGTTTGCATAGAAAATTAAGGCACCCTGCAATGATTTACTTCACGAGTACGCGGTCCATTTGCTGGGGCACTGATGAACAATTTCATCTTGGACAGTCAATTCATTATAAAAAATAGCTATGAGTAATTCAATTCCATTAATACAGATATTAAATAAATAATAAAATCTGATAATTTAATTCGGAACTTCATTTTTTCTGATTTGAATCAGAAATCTGAGGAGACCAATCGGATAACTCATAATCAGACTATCAAGTTTTTCGAATTCTTGCCAACTCCGACTTTTTGAAACATTTAGCATGATACATTTTAATGAGGATATTAATGATTTTTTCGATATAAGTCCAGTATTTTGCAGATGTGGTTGTATTTATTATTTCATTATGTCTATATCCCCATTTGCATGTAGCCATCGTATTCACGCTTGACATATTGCATGCATGCTTGCTTACTACATATCAGTTAAACGCTTTTAGAAGTAGACCAGTTCAATATCACTTCAATGATACTGGAAGCGGCACTCTTTCAACGAAATGTTTCATCAGTATACTGTAGAGTAGCAATCATTAGTACAAATAAATCTTATGCAAATTGCTACTCAGAATGATTACTTGCTTCAACTTTCTGAAGAATTACTTTCTGCTAGAAATAATTTCTCTGTACATCTACCTATTCAGCGTTGTCAGTGAGAATATTTGGAGGCAAAATTTCAAAAATCTGAATAAAGAATTGTGAATCATTTTTTATTGTTATTTGCAGTACAGAATTGTGCGAGCAAGATAAATGCCGACATCGTTTTTTCAATGATTTTCATGCAATTCTGAATGATGCATGGGAAAGTATGCAAGGGGATCACCGTGTCCATATCGGGAAAAATTATCTACTTATTGAATACAAGAATCACATTGCCATGTAAGTCTTCGATTTAGGCCTACAATTCTTAAATAATACGCTTCAGAAAATTGTTATTATGAGCTAAAATTCAGAAGTGTAGTGATGACAAAGAGTATTCTGAGAGAAATTAATTGGAGCTTAATTAATTCATCAAAACAGTTGTCACTTTTTGTCACTGTCAATATAGAAGTTTGCAGTCGTCGAAATTTTTCATAACACGACACGAAGTTTTTCAGCCGAAGCGCAATCACGACATAGCACTAGTATCGAGTCTAAACCATCTACAGGGTGTTCACGCTATTCCCGCCGCTAATAATAAATCAAAATAGATAAAATTATAACGTTAAATCAAAAACATTGTGAATGTTTAACATAATAGCGTTTAATTAAAATGTACAAAATATAACCAAAAATATACAAAATGGGTATTACATCTATTGTTCAATATGACGACTTTGATGTTCAATGCACATTGCACATACCACAGCGCTTGGAAAAGTTGGAAAAACAATTTTGAACCATATTGTGATCAATCTGGTTGAATGCATACTCACATTTCTCTACTAGTTCTTGTAAAGTAACTGGCCTATGGTTGGTATCTGCCTTTAGTATTAGCGGCGGGAATAGCGTGAGCACCCTGTACGTCTCACACGAAAGTAGCACAAAAATTACATTGCGAGAAATCATGTAGACCACACAATTCAATATAAAAAAATCACTGGAGGAGACCGCACTGGATTAACCGAATTCTCTGCTCATCTTCCAAACTATTACACAATTTGGCCAAACAACACATCAATCGAAAGGCATTGAAAGGGGATTCAGAAATACAGCATTATTTTCATTTTTAAAGTCATCCCTGAGCTGAGGTGAAAGTCAAAGGTCAAAACGTAAATTTTTAGCAAATTTACATTAGATCACTATTTGAAATGGAAAATGACAACAAAAACTAATAAACCATACACTAATCGAAAGATCTGGTCAGGGTGATTAATAAAATGATGATCATGAATCGTTATTGTATTAAATTGTATTAAATGACGTCAAAGGTCAAATACTTCCAACTTTTAGTTCAACTCATCCAGCACTAAAATCAAACATTTTAGAAATTTGCATGTAGTTCTGCAGGTGAAGAGACAACCCAATTTGGCGAGCTTAAGGCAACATGCACTAAAGCAGCATGATTCTGAAAATTTTCAATAATTGCTGATTATATGTGGTACTAAGTAGTGCAAAGATCAACACAAAAAATCATATTTGAAATTTGAATTTCAAACATGCATACATGATAAGCAGATTAAAAACTTTGTATTTGTGAACATCTTTATATTGATAGGAGAAATCCTTTAGACAATCTCAACTCATTTCATCAAGAATTGATACCGCAATATACATTAGAAGTGAATACACCGAAATCAGCCAAAATATTCCAAACATTCAAATTTTAAAATAGATCTCACGCCAAAAAGCATAGGGCCACATTTATTTTCTTCCAGTGAGAAGTTGCATAATACGCAGAAAGTAAGCTGCTAGAAATCTAGTGGCCATAGCTTCCTTGGTTTAAAAGATATTCAAAAAATTCGCCAGGGGGCCGAGGGTTAAAGAAACATCAAAGCGCTTTTGATTGGATTAAAGTTCATTGATTGCTGCTAAAAGGTTGTAGACCTGTGTGTGGCTTAATATAATTTTGTTTATCAAAATGTCATGGACTCAGAGAACACTTTCCGTTGAGCATGAAGAACTGCACAGCTGAAGCTGTAGATTCACCTGTAACTCAGACAGCTGGCGTGGCATGAATGGCGCACAATGTTATGATCAGGTTCAGAGCTCGCTCGCCCCACCACCGCAGAATGACACCGCAGGTGGTTGATGCTTGCGAATCGGCCATGTATTGCACGCTCAGCCGATCTATCCGTACAAGTGCAATGAAACAATGCTGCTAATTTATCATTCATCGTCGCGGAATAAAATGGATTCTTGTCTAGTTTGTCTTTCGTTAGAACTTGTTGAGTTATCAAAGTGCTTTAAACTAAAAAATGTGCAATGAGTCATTGACGACACGAAAATAAAACTCGACATTAATTTAATATATACGAACACCATCACGGCACGAATGACAATGCATTGCATGGCATGGAACACAATTATGTCGATGTCGTGTTCGCGTCAAGAACGCAGTCCTGTATTAGAGTGACAGAGATAAATTACCTTGACTGCGTGCTTTGGTCTAGAGCTGACTTTCCTAAATACTTGATGGTCTCGAGGAGCAAGATGATCCATTTTCTATTGAACGTAATGCAAATTAAAACCTGGTCTCTGACGAGCTAGAAGATTGACTCTACATAAAACGTACACCGTCGGTAAATTTAGATCGTGAAGAGTCGAACGGTGTGAATACTATTTCCATTTGACGAATTTATCACCAAGAAACATTGAGTCAAGGATATGTACTCATCACTTGACATGCCTGCCTCCAATCTGAAGTTCGGAGGTTCGGTGATAAGAGCTAGGCCAATGCGCTAAGGTATTGGCCAAGCTATTGGCTAAGATTGGCCAAGCTAAGCGCTGCAATGCGCGCGCTTGGCCAATCACACAAGCCAAAGGGAGAAAGTATCCATGTTAATCTCTATCGCTTGCTACCATTGCATGCAATGACTGGGATAGGATTATGTCCTCTCTAGACTTACCCACACGCAAATGAATTTATGTCTTTGTTTAGAGTAATGACATTAAGTACTTAGGAAGAGTTTAACTGAAAGAATTTTCAATCCACATCAAATTCTCTTGAATTTTCCGATTGAAGTTACGTGACTTTTCAAAATGCTATAATGATCGGAATGTGGCACGTTTACTTCAACAAAACTTGATGTGCTACTTGATAGCCAATCAAATTGATGAAGATGAATGCACTGCAATTTTAAGTAACACTGCTCATTTAAACCATAATAAACCACATAGAAATTATTTTGTGTCGAAGCGATCAAATTTTTTTCAGTCTTATCCAACAATGAATTATTACTATTCACAACTACTCTCATTAGTGAGGATGCAAATAATGGCGTAGTATGGCAGTATTTAAGGCCACACTCATATTTTTCCGAAAATAATCTGGCTCAACTGTCATAGTGTAGATAAACAGATTTTTTATTCACTGTCCTGAATTTTCTTGCATAAGAAATAGAAATATATTGAATATTGATAGAAAATAATAGAATAATATAGATATAAAATAATAGAATATTGATCTATTCTTCTTCTTTTTTTCTAACTTATTATGATGCTTCATATGAAATGCATGTTGTAATGGAAGGTTTTCATTTATAGAAATAAACTCATTATTATTAAATAGAAACAGAAATATATTTTCACCAATACGATCACTGTACAATATTCATGTTCAAAAAAAGTGCAAACATGTGTGCATATTATATTCAAGGTGCATTGGATATATTGTACGAGCGACTCTAGAGGTGAGCGGGACTAGGCCACTGTAGGCAGAAGACTGTAGGCACCTAGTCCCGCTGAGTGAAGTCCGAATGGCAATCCACATTTCACACAATCATCGGAAGAATATATCGCAATAAAAGTAGGGTATGCATAAAAGGGAGTCATGCATGCTTGAACCTTAAATGTAGGGTCCCTCAATGTAAGTGAGTACTTGTAAAGTTGAATAGTTTAACGCAGGAAGGACACACAGATTAGTGCTAATTTCCTCGAATCTTCATCAATTTGCATCTACAACCAAACAGCAACATTGCTTGGTAGATAATAAAACTGAGATCACCAGCATTCTCCATCGAGGCATTGACCGCCTGAGAGAAGTCGCTCTTGTAGCCCATCATTTTATTCATGCTCAATTGTCGACTCAGCTTTCCTTTTGTCCATGTGTCTGAACAAACTGTGTCCTCATGGATCACATGAGGTTACTAATTTAGTGTGCGAAATTTCTTATCTCTCTATATTAGCCATTAACTACCGACAGAAGCCCCTCTAAATCCATTCTTCTCTAACACATTTTCATTAATCGCATTTCAATTGTTCTGTGATTAATTACCGAACATGAGCTGTCGAATTACCGATCTGTTTTTCATTATTTTTCATAGACAGAGTACATGCATTTCAAAAGCAAGCGGTGATTCATTCCCACTCTATTAAAGGATGACACTTCATTTCCATTTGCGATCAAACACATTTATTCAGAAATAGGCATCGAAAGCATGTAGAATTTTTAATGACCATAAGCAGGAAATCGATAGACTATATTACTGACACTGCGCATTAGGAAGCATTCTAATCATCAAATTTTTCTGCACTTCTCATTGTAGGTAGTCCAATGACGAAGATCATCGCAGCATCGTCAAACCATTGTTGCCCAATCTCTTTTTGCATGCTTTCGACCCGTTAGTCCGGCAGCCAGAACGAGTTTCTGCAGGGAACGAGGCCGAAAGTGAGACTTTCACAGAATGATGTACACCCTATGCTTACTACGAATCTGCACGTCTGCCGAGTTCTAGTGAGTTCCTCTTCTTGTCAGACAGGATCAAAGAAAAACACATGTAAATCCAACAGGACGCCGATTGCAGTTTTCGGCTAAAATGAAATTTTGTATGTTTTCTTTGATTAAACAAAAAGTGCTAAGCCCAGAGCGACAATTTTTGACATGGAATGTCTTCAGGTCATTTCCTATGATGCGCATGTGCTATTATCATGCATCTAATCGGCAATGTATGTGAGAATATGGTTGAATGTGGATAAAGTAGCTGAAAATGTTTTTGTTTGCCGACATTAATAGGCTCGCCAAATCCTAATGTGTTCAGCTTTATAGACAGGGGTGCATGAACATGAAAGGAAATGACCTGAAGACATTTCATGTCAAAAAGTATGACTCTTGGCTTAGTACTTTTCGTTTAATCAGAGAAAACATACAAAATTTCATTTTAGCTAAAAACTACAATCGGCGTCCTGTTGGATTTACATGTGTTTTTCTTTGATCCTGTCTGACAAGAAGAGGAACTCACTAGAACTCGGCAGACGTGCAGATTCGTAGTAAGCATAGGGTGTACATCATTCTGTGAAAGTCTCATTTTCGGTCTCGTTCCCTGCAGAAACTCGTTCTGTCTGCCGGACTACGTCGTTCTTGTGTCAACATTGTGTGGTACAAGTTTGTAATCAAAAGGAAGAAGATTTGATTCTACTTGTGACACTCCTAAACTAATATAATGAGACCGCCTGCAAATTGCGCTTTAAATTTCTTCTGATTAAACTGATTTTTTCAAGTACTGAAAATGGCTTGGGCATTAATTGGTGATAGTATAGCTTGGATAGTAGACTCTGAGAAATTGCATTAGCGGTGAAATCGCTTTGCTCATTCTTCGTTTTTCGATTCAATTATTTATTATACTACTGCAATCTATAACTTAAGTACTATGAAAAGATTTTCATGCTGACGCGATTAAAAGCGCAATCGAACCAAAGAAGTGCAGACGGACTGTATATATCAAGGTGGCACATCTCACTTGAGAAGATAAGGCTGATGCTGACCTACATACAGTCATAGTCTAAAGATGTGTAAAATAATACAAACCGTTGCTTGTATTAAATGGTATGAAAATCAATCAGCGGTGCCATCGAGCCATGCAGGTATAGATCAAGAAAACAGTTTTGTTGATCTCGAACGTGTATTACATACAAATTATTTTTTGTACTTGAAAAAGGCATCGACCAATAATTTGTACGTCAAAATACACGTTCGAGCTCACCAAAACCGTTTTGTTGATCTATTATGTGGAAAAAAGAAGACAACGATGCATCTCGCAATGATAATATTTGTATCCATGCATGTGAAAGATGCTTCAGAAATATTAATCAGCGCATATCTTCATTTGTATTCATAGCATTGCTGCTTTATCCTACCTCGGGCAACAATGTAGGACATTTGAGGGCGCCCAAATGTCCAACATTATTGCCCTCAAAAATTCATGCTAATGTTATATTGTAAGATATTTCATCAAGATGATTTTACATACAAAGATAGCCAGCGCGTCTTTAGGAAGTGCAAACTTCAGCAAGGCAACGGCACCTAGTCATTGTCAACCACTGGAAACCACCATCGTTACGGCACCGTTGTCATGATGGCGCATGTCCACTACGCAATATTATTGCTTGTAACATGCATGTCTGCTGTAGTCCGAATATCAAAGATGTGTCTGATGTCCATGATCAACTAAATTGTACACTTAGACGCCGATTAATAGGTCAATCTTGCTACATCTTAGGACCAATCGTTGTGCGTCGATACGGGAGGTTCATTTCAGGATAAGTAATTTCCAAATAATTGAAAATAAAGAAGTCACTCCCTTCTATTTACGACTTTTTATTCCAATTTAAAATAAGCACCCGACGCGTTTCGTCCGAAGACAGTCTCAAGGGTGGCGTACAAATGTGGAAGGATCCTTATATACTGATTAGGCATAGTTGTGGCAACTCATTAAACTTGTTCATGACGTCTATTAAGTTTTGGCATTTTCATCGCTATGAAGCGTGCTTCAGCCATTCTAGTTGTAATCGCATTAAATTGTTGAATATTCCTATGCCTAATCAGTATATAAGGATCCCTCCACATTTGTACGCCACCCTTGAGACTGTCTTCGGACGAAACGCGTCGGGTGCTTATTTTAAATTGGAATAAAAAGTCGTAAATAGAAGGGAGTGACTTCTTTATTTTCAATTATTTGGAAATTACTTATCCTTAGGACCAATGAAGTTTCAAATCTTAGTGTTCTTGAATAAAGAAAATATCGACAAAAAATCTCTGGAAAAGTCCCTACATTTTCTATTCTACTAAGCAAATGATCTTGTAAGATGCAAGTCTGGATTTCATCTACTGCGTTGAATTCGAGAAAATTCAAAGTTTGACGGACGTAGAAATTTTAGAAATTTCAAACAATATATTCTCTGGACTATTTGCTTGCAGCAATATCAAGTAAATCATGTTACATGGTGAAATCTGAAATAGTTCTGACGAGTCATCTTAGAGAAATTTTATGTTTTGATTTTTGTCGGTGGTGTAATAGATTCAATTGTTGTGAAACATCAAATAATATATTTTTAGCATATATTCATCTAGCATGTAATAAAATCTAAAGTTGACGAGTTATTGCAAGAAAGATCAAAATCTTTGTATTTTCAGCTGCTATTTATCTCTGTATTTTTTGAGTCTCAAGAAATGCTTGAAATTGGCAAATTATATTCCACTTTATTCTTTTTTTGATTGTGATATTTAATTTTACTATATCACTCTACTATATGGCGTCCTATTTCACCTTTAGTGATGATAAAACTTGCGGATGTAAGTCATATTTTATGACAGCTATGCAAATATATGAAAGCACTGATGCACGTCTGTCCTAGCATTCACCAATGCAATGCATACACGTGAATGCTTGCATAATCATTTGGATAACCTACATGTACATTACTTGCAAATTTGAATTTCAAAACTGTCTGATGCATCAGTCAAAGATTATCTTTAGAATATGTTGCTGCGATACTGCTGATAACCAACATAATGCAAACAATTTGCTTGGATAATCAATTTTCCTGTATAGTAAACATGAATTTGGACTACTTATTTGAAAAAAATCAAAGTACATACTTTCTCCGAGATGGCTTGTTAGAACTATTTCTAATTGCACCATAACATGATTTTCTATATATTGCTTGAAAATACAAGCAAATTGTCCGCAGAATATATTATTTGAAAATTCTAATAGAATCTACCCGCCACACTACTGAAAAAATCAAAAATTGATTTCTCTCGAAAATAGTGCTATGGACGATTTTAAGAATTGTATTTTGCAACATCATTTACTTAGTCATCGAAGAATGGCAAGACATTTTTTGCCAAGTGAATATTTGTCAGTGTTTTCTTGGTTCAGGAATACCGTGAAGTAAGCTGTGAACATTGCACGGTGGTTTTCGGTTTCACAGTTCACTTTGGAGAACATATTACTTTTTTATGCTTCACAAACTGCCAGATGTGCTATATTTATGCCTCATAGACTTTAGAAGTAATGACTCTCTTGCTCAAAACGTTAACTTTATGATTCACAAATTAATTCTTCGGATTGCTTATCTGCTTCTATAATTGCTAAGTAATAATGTAAACAACCCTCTTTTTAACATTTCATTGTTGGTTTCAATGCTATCAACATTGATTGAGGTTAAATATAAATCCAAAACATGCATTAATAAAAAATAAAAAATATAACATACATTAATCTAATAATACATAAGTCTTTCAGTGAATCATTCAATGATAACTGCCGCCAGTGACACCAACCAATCAGTGCCAAGGTAAAGACAATGAATAAAGGAACTCTTTATGTACACATAAAACAGGTCGCCTCGCAGCTATGTACAGTGCTTCCAATACAGGCAAAGAAAAACGATATTTACAAGATGATAAAATAGAGAAATATGTACAAAGTGGACGGTACTGAAAAGATTCACATTCAAGTATGTGTCGAGCGATAGAACTTTGAGGTGCTGTTCTAGATCGCGGTCTTGTCTTTCTATCCTCAAGCCACCTAGGAACATGTTCTCTCATTCGGACCCGCAAAGTCCTCTAGGTACGTCCGATTGGAAGCACTGTACATAGCTGCGAGGCGACCTGTTTTATGTGTACATAAAGAGTTCCTTTATTCATTGTCTTTACCTTGGCACTGATTGGTTGGTGTCACTGGCGGCAGTTATCATTGAATGTTTCAGTGAATCATTCATCTATCAATGACCAAAAAGAGACGCTCTAAGTAGAAGAATATGACTCTTTTTCATGAAATGCAATGTAATTCATGGTTTTTGGAAGCTATTAATGAATACATTATTATCGGAATATGATTATATGATAGTTGAATGCTCCGAAAAATTACAAAATATGATTTAACTTTCTTGTAATTCATAAGCATGCGATAGCAACGAAGCAAATTCAGAAGTGATAGGACTATCGCTAGCATAATGCACAGTGTATGCTATTGATATGATGGAAGGAATGGATTTTTGTGACACATAATGAGCAACTAGAGCAAGCCTTTAAAAATATATTTTCTCATAAGACAATCACAATATAAAAAATGTTTTGCTTAGATATCAACAGCACAGACGTGTCTTCTAATCTTTGTTGTACCATAGTTATTAGTTATTCTTTCAGAGAACATAAAATTATAAGTTTCTTTAATTTCAAGTGCGAAGATAATTGAAAACAGTGAAAATAACTGAACTACTCATTTGTAAGAATAGTTAGTTACTTTTACAGTTGATGCTAGAACATGCTCTCTAGCAATATCAAAGCTGATTCGATTAATTATTTTAGAAAAAGCCGATATTATTCAGGTATGCCATACTAGAACTGCTAATGTTACTTCGATTATGACACATTACTACGTTGGGTTGACTTCACGAGAGAAAGTTTATTCATGCTCATTTGGTTTTCATTTGCTTACTAAAAACTTATTTTTCGCTCTTCATCGACCTACCAATAGAAGAAATCACAATACAAAAACTTTTCTGCATAGACGGGCATAAGCGGGTCTTCAACAGCACAGACGGGTCTTCTAATCTTTGAAATGTTCATCTCATCGCATAGAAATAGAAACTGATAACAATAAAACCTCTATCATGGAAATATAGCTTCATGCAATACACAATTGTGGCACAAAAATCGCACGCATTTTCACCTAGATACACTTGTCAACGGCTGAATCATTGGATTAGAATAAGTCACATTTGTAATTCTGAACTTTTCATTGGTTCTTCATGCCTCAATTTACAATGTAGTTCCCCGAATGTCCCCGCGACCTTGAGTCAATTTCCATTCTAGTAAGCTTCAGATAAACAATCTATTTCTATGATTTCTACCAACCTAGCATATTGGTCATGTAAGGAAAATAAAAAGTACAAATACATGCATACTAATGTAATTAATTAACTATTTCATAATTTGATACACTTTGCCATGTATGTACGGTCGTACGATATAACTCTTAAAGGATTCTGTTCGGCTCGCAACTAATTCAACGTAGCAAAGTGCGTCAAGGTAACAAAGTTAAAAAAAACAAGCTAATGATTAGTTACTTTTCAATAGGTACAAAGTATGATTTAAAAGAAAATTTTTATATCCTAAAATGTCTAAAAATTTTAAAAATACTTACTAGAAGGACAAACAACGCTTCTCCTCTCCTCATGTGTAATGAATTGGCGAGTAAGTCGTTCTGTTCAAAATTATGTTTGTCACTTATATATTGAAAAGATCCTATTTAACAGTCTGCCCATTCAGATGATAAGAGGACAGGTCTGTTTCCAATCAAAATACCAGATCTAGCTAACAACACAGCGGGATTACGCTATCTAAAATCTACCAAGTGTGTAAGAGAATTGTGATAGAATAATGATATTTTTAGACTACGATAGATTCGCTAGTTTTTTATATCTGACTGCAGTAGCCTATACCTAATCCACCTATATCCCCACCGGAATTTAGATCCGACAATTGTTGGCTCATTAGACACCAATGCTTCAATCTTTCATTTTTTTATTGAAATAAACTCATTATTCATAATTGTCATGTGATTGGCATCGAAAGAAACATTTCAAAATTTCAATAATCAAATGAATACCGTTAATCAATGTTTCAAAATGTTCAACAATTTCACCATGAAAACATCACCCGCTATGATTAAGTCGTTGATTATCTTCGCTATGATCGATTTCTCATCAATCAGACCTCTGGAATGTAATCACTGCTGCTGATCAAGGGACGTTTAACATTCTGAATATTCTATTTCCTAAATAATATTCACAAGTTAATTACAACGCCGTTGCGATACAAATGGACGGAATAATTTTAATGCGATGCCAAATCTCACCTCTCCGAATTTAATGTAGAAAAATGTGAGTTAAATTCCTATTTAAATGAATCTCACTCCGTCGGAATATGTTATGAGATTTGATTTATTCCTTATCAGCGTAGCCTTACGACCCATCAATTAAGAAATGATGGAATTAATCCTTGAGCAATGAGACCAAAGGCCCTACCAATTGACTCGCTTATCCATCCATTTATCTCCCTATTTCTTATTACATGGCGAAATTGGTTTGCGACAGTTATCGTGCGAACGATTCCCCGTCGCTTGCTCTGCCGTCCGACCTTATCATTACATTTTGCTTCGAATTGTCCAAAAGAGAAGAAAATTACTTTTGCCCCTCATATTTGTTTCCTGACGAGGATGAAGTGATACTGATGGATTTTAAGGAGCAGGCTTTTGTTTGTGAAGAAAGTAAATGCCTCAGCATATCTCGTGAAAGAATTCTTGGCGTGTTTGAATTTGGCGTAAAATCAGATTTTGAGCGTACACGTGTTGGGTGTTGGCTGCAGGGCGTTGACCTTTGTCCATGAAAATCTCTAATGCAATATCGATGAATTTTCAGACATCTAACTGTGATCCATCTGTTCTGCTATAATGAACCAATTGCACCATGAATGAATTAAATAAATCCGAATCAATGCTGGCTCTGATTTGAGGCGTGTGTAACTTTGCCAGAAACATCCGTCTGACGCTTGATATGTCCTAAATTCATAATTAGTTGATAAAACCAGTAGTTGATTATTCCTAATTAATTTTCAAAACCTTCACTCCGAACTCCAAAGAACAACTTGATTGAAGACAAGTCGATATTGTTGGAAAACCGGTTTTACTGAAATGCTTTATTTCTTTATCCATACCATGAAGTACAGAAAGCTTGATTAACCGAATATCTGCTTGAGAATTGTTGGTGGGTCGGTCAAGCGTTTAAGGACATGCTTTCCGCGCTGATTGTCAACTTCAGTCATCGAAGAATAACGTAGTGCAATCTTATTCATCATGTTCATTGTGTCTTCATTCTTTGTTGAATGTTTAAGCTTACTGTTCTTTGTCAGTAGTGACAACTATACTAAGTGCATGTCGCTTTCGCAACTTCATTATAAAATTATCCTGCCATGAAGTCAATTGTTATCCAATTCGACAAGCGGGTCTTTAAAGTTGTCTGCTTGGGTCAACTCAACCCATCATCGAAAATCCAGCAGACGCTCGGTTCTACTATCATACAGCTACATTCTAGCTATATCTAGCCATTTTCTAGCCCTATGTCAAACTGTAGACCTGTACATTAATATCGGATAGGCATCCTTTCTTTTTAAGTAAGTTGTGACATGGGTGACACTCTGCACATCATAAATGCTTCATATTTAAACGCATCGGATATTCAAAAAATATACAAATGTAACTGCAAGCGACTTGAAAAACATCACAAGAAGTGTAGTCAATTTACAGATGGGATGAATGTAATGATAGAATGCATTTTCAAAAGGGAAACGCAACATCTGCATGATGTCGCCTTACATCTCTCCTTCACATTTCTTTCCAAACATATCATTACTTATTGAGCATTTTGTCATAGGGGTCGAAACGTAACCAGAAGATCTTAAATTTAAAAATAGTCCGCCACTAGGTGCGTTCATTATATAGGAGTTATTGAAATTTTTTTCTTGAATCGACACAAAATCGTTTTATTGGACCTACATCCGACAATTTAGAGCTGAGATTAGCGAAAATAGTTTTCACCCTGTTTCATTAACCCACTAAACGTCACCGTTGAGTTTTGGCAGCATTTCAACCCCAAGTATTTAGGAAACCATCGATCAGCAGTGTTGATCACGGACCGGTAATAAATTGGTAATCAAATTAAAGAGGAGATCAAAATAATTTTAGTGATACCCCGTCCATCCCCGTACAATGCCTCTAGCACCTGCAAATTGTACTCGAAACATTCTTATGAAAAAATCTTTAATATGGATCTCAGCTTTTTGCACTCTACAATCGTTGCGGAAGACACGTCCATTCCTCAGTGAACCCTCAACATCACTAACAGTGAACGCATATGCTTCTTCACACTTCGATTGCTGTAATTCTGGATTTAGTGGATGTGGCTCAAATGAATTAAAGAGACTTCAAAGCATCCAGATCAGTTGTATCAGACTTTCAAAGCGCTTCCCCGGATATCATCTTACTTTACATTTTATCTTGGAAGAAAATGGCTCCTATTTACTATGAATTACTACTATGCTGCCTAGTGCATAAATGCATGGAGACAGCACTGAATATCTTCGAAATCTGCTTCTAGTGAATACAACCACTGGTGTCGAATCGAATGAACAAATTAGCCTTTGAGATTTGGGGTACAAAATTGTGGAACTCTACGTGTATCTTTTTCCTGCAGATCTACTGAAAGCACTGCAGATTTTAAATAAGAGACTGAACACAAGACTGTTAAACTGCTTTATTTCATAACCTTTCTTTTAACATTCAGTGTATGATGATCTGGCGATAGCTCCCATTTGATTGATCTTTTCAAAATTGTGGTTTGACTCAAATGTTTCAAAATAGCTTGAACATAAGGGTTACTGCGAACTTGGTCATCATTCACATAAAAAATCATCAGCATTTTTTCATCTGCCACTAGAAATTACAAGAAAATGCCCTAAATTTGTTGAGCCAAAAGCACATGTAAACAACATATTAAAGATTTTCGTGAAAATTTTCAATAAAAACTGCAAATTCAGAAGAGTCATCCTTCGGATCGTACATTGTAATAATTAATCTGGCGCATTACGATGCACTAGAACGGACATGCACATTGAAAGTCATTGTAAGTCGTGAAGTAATGTAGAGTTCGTGAAAAGGTTCTTCGTTTGCAGAATGTCTTCCAACTTTTGACTTACGTGCATTTCATTCCGATTTTCTTGCATCTGATTAGCTTGCATGTACAATAAATATTTATCAAATTTAACTTTTGTCAGATATGTTTTTCATGGTTAATTTGATGAAGAACTACACATAGGAAGATGTAAAACCATTACCTAGGATTATGAAAAAAGTTCAACAATGAAGATATACATGTATATTGTGTGATCATTAAGTTCCCGGAATGGTGCAATATCTCAAGTAAAAGGGACTAAAAGCGAAAATAAAGTGTACAGATAATATGAGAATTCGTTCATAAAAAGTATCCTGAGCACGTAAAATGGAATGCGTTATATGAAAATGACTTGTTCTTATTCATTGTTTTTATTTAAGCGCGGCAAAGACAACAGAACTTTTTTCTCTTTCCCATTCGATCTCTATGCCAAATTTCAAATTTGTCGACTATCGTTATTGGTGCGCTTTTTAGCTTTGAATTCTGAAGTACAGCACTTTGTGAACAGTTGCGCGGCTCATGAAGTTCAAAGTGCTTAGTCTGCTTGCATTCATCTTCACTATGACCTTGTCCAATGAAAATCTTTGAGCTTGCTTCTTCATTAAAGTCAAGCGTGGTCAAACAGCAACCAAAATTTACTATCAATTACTCGAAGCAGGAATAGAGCACCCATCATCTTAAAAACCTGCTTTTGAGTGGTCGAAGCGTTTCAAGGAATGTCGACTGATGATCCTCGATCCGGCAGACCAATTTACTTAAACTTATTACAATATTTGAAGTCATCATTTATAGTAAAAATATTTTCTTTAAAGAAATTGTCAAATTATTACAAGAGGATATACAGCAAAATATTAAAAAAATCAATTTTAGGAACACGGTAGCATAAATGCCCAAGTTTGTCAGTTTACTTACAGACAAATGCATTCCGCAATTAATATAAAACATGCATGCATGCCAGATAAACAAAAATATAAGAGCATGATTAGACGTACACGCTTGCTACAGTGCTAATTGCATATTTATTTATAGTTACTTAGCATATAGCTTTAGACTTTTAAAAACGTAAACCCTTAAGTGCTCTTTGAGACGCACCATGTGATGCGTGGGACGAAGGTCATCAATGTGAGCGATAGTATTCTTAGAGAAATTCTGTTTTGAGCGTATGGTCCTATAGTGTTCTCTCGAGTGAATGGTTGCCCAGTAGAAATGCTTTTAAAAAATCCCTGACATGTGGTGTACATCATACTGTGAAAGTCTCATTTTCGGCCTCTATTCCTGCAGAATGTCGTGCTGGTCGCCGTATACTGTTATTTCACCACATGGTCTGTTTCATGTCACTTGAGAATATCTCAATCTCTCAGATTTTAGAGTCTATAAATGAATTGAACAATTAACAATTTCATGATAGTTAATTAATCTCGTCTTATCATCTTACTTAGCAATGTTGAGGTTTCAATTTGTAGGGTCACTTTACTCCATTTATTTATAAAAATGCGTAAAATAATGCACTCAAAACACTACATGTCATGTGATAAGCATTATGAATGATCAAACACGTTCAATCTTAAATTGATTGACTCATTCTGAAGTTCGGTGCAATGTACATGACAACCTTGCCGCAAGAAAATGAGTGGACAGGCAGGGTTAGTCGGAATCAACGACCTAGCCCTTTCATTCTTAAATTATTTTCAAAATTAAAGATTTTTGAAAAAAATTTCAATTGCACTTTGCGAGCGTTCTAGCAAAGTGACGCGTTCAAATAATCTAATTCTGTCAAATTGACACCACATGAAACTGACAACCAGTAAATTTAGATCGTGAAGAGTCGAATAATGTGAACAATATCTCCATTTGACGAATCTATCACGGAGAAAAACTGAGCTAAAGACATGTACTTCCACTTGACAGGCCTGTCTTCAATCTGACCGTTGAAGTTCGTGAGTTTTCTGATAAGAGCTGCTTCTGCAATGCGTGCGCTTGGCCAATCACACAAGCCAAAGAGAGACGAATATCTATGTCAATTTTTATCGCTTGCTACCAAACAAACAATGGTTGGGATGGGTTTGTGTCCGCTCTAGACTAACCCACACGCAAATGCTGTGAATGACAACAATCAAGTAATGCATCGTCTGCTGCCACTCTCGCCATTTCTCAAAAAGCACCTCTCCAAAAAGGCACTTCTCAGCCTCATACAATGCCTAAGTGCAAGCTGATTCAAAACAATGGCACATGCAGCAACTTACTAAGTGGGCAAAAAGAACTCTTTAAAACCTTTCACAGATAGGAAAAATAGCCGTGTGTCGCTTGCGGATTGCTCTGAATTCCTTCAAAATGCTCCGATCGCCACGATTCCTTCAGATTCGAAGAATTCAGATCATTGCGCAAAAGTTTCCTCGATACTTCTGGTCCCATCGATCATTATTAAAAAGTCAGCAAGCGCACGAAAAAACGTTCACAAACTTCTCTGTAGAGCTTGACATCGTCTGTGTCTCTTTGCTGTGTGATACGGTTGATAGCTGTCACTGAAACTTAGCACAATTTAGCGTTCTTAATGTTGAACTGGCTGCTCATTGTTCGATTGCTATGATATTATGTCAGCAGATTGTGCCATTTCATTGACGTTGCATGTTTCAATGTGTTCTTTTTAGTCAAACAGAAGAAGAGACGACCTACCTCATTCTGTGGTCAATCATCTTGTTCGTCAGAATTCAGGCAGATTTTGTGTGGTATTTAATGCAGCATTTGCATGCTACGGTGACATTCATCCACTAAAATAAATATGGGTTTCTCAATGGGCCGATAGTTTACTAAAAGAAGTCCTGCAGGTCAGAACTGACGGACAGTTCTTTTCTTTTGTGATGAATCTGACCCACTCTGGTTTCGTATTTTCCCTGGCTCTTTCTGAATGTGACCACCATTGACGGCAGCGTCCCTTTGTCCTATCGAAGATCAATTCATATCCGTTCGTTGTGTTCGGAGAACAAGTCGATAATCATCAAACCCCTAGAGATTAAGTGAACTTGGTGTCCTGAAGCACTTAATAAGGACAAGCTCGCACTCATTTATTACAGTGACAGTGATTTAAGCATTAATTTGATAAACATGCTTCGATGAATTTTGTTTTCACATATGATTAACACTCATTCGTCAAATATCTTTGAGCTTGTATTAACATTTTTCTATCACAGTAATTGCCTTTAATTTTGCATCGATGTGTTGATATTGACCACATTGTACAAATTCTGCTAGTTGATAACACATGCGCTCGTGTTATGCTTGCTTCAAATTCCTCATTTATCGGCCTTTAAATGCAAGGGCAACATCAGATGAGAAAAAGATGCGAATAACAGCTTGTTCGACATCATGAGAATACGGAGATTTTAATAGAGGAGAGAATCTTTGCTTCTTTTCTCTTGGGAATGAATGAGCCAGAGGCAAAACTATTCGCCTTCTTCACATATGTGATCGGAAATGTGAAAAGTAAATTGTCAACTTGTTGATCTTTTTCAAAGACTTATAACGAAATACTTTAAAGCAAAACATTGAATGTGTTGAGCATCTGTATTTACTTTGATTCAATCATTGCCCGGAAAATGTTGCTGAATGCAAAGTGTTTCGTACAAACTGTTCTTGCGACACATCAGAGCGCATCAATCATGAGATTACAAAGAAATCTTTGACTCTTTTTATTATTTGGAAGATCTGCAGGTAGCCGGATGCAGAAAATGATCAAAGGATCGATTGACGTCGATCTTCTCCGACATGAAAGATGGGAATATTTGCTCGGGCAAGAATTGTTGGGGCATTTGCAGACAGAAATTCACTCAGTCAGTGATCCATGAAGCAAAGAGAGAGAATATGATCTATACCCTTCAATCGAGCATGGATATACGGCTCTGGTGAATGGGAATAAATTTGCAGCAATCCACTCGGACTTCAGGTCAGCGGTCAGATTGAGATTTTCCATAATGTTCTCATCGGACAGGAATATAAATTCAGCTGCGAAACATTTGCAAAAATATATTTACTGTTTAAACCTTTTTATGGTTCTATACAGGCTCTTGTATTTCACTTCATTGCGTAAATAGCATGTTTGAACATCTATCTATATGGACGGGATGTCACTGTTGTGTAGTTTGGCATGCTGCACAACGGATGGCATTCTGAAAATGCAAATCTCAAATGCAGCCAGCACAGCACGATGACCAGTTTAGTTAAAAGAAGCATCAGACGACGCCCCAGATCTATCAGTAACACGAGATATTTTGAGACAGTAGCATTTCATCAGTTTATATGAAAGTAGAATGACATGCTGCCGACTTGAAAATAAGGCATTACCCACGTGCGCTCTCGTGGTCATTGCCAATCGTCAGAGGAAGCTATCCACATTTCAATAATAACGTTGACGCTTATCTTAATTTTCGTTTGAAATTGCAGTTAATAAACTTGTGCACGTGCTACTTCTGCATTGGTCTGCCCACATGATAGAAGCGCAAACTGATTCAAAACAATGGCACATGCAGGAACTTACTAAGTGGGCTAAAAGAAATTTTTAATACCTTTCACAGTTAGGAAAAATAGTCGTGCGTCGCTTGCGGATTGCTGTGAATTCTTTCAAAATGGTCCGATCGCCATAATTCCATCAGATTCGAAGAATTTAGATCATTGCTCAAAAGTGTTCTCGATAGTGTTTGGCCATACGATCATTATTAAAAAAGTCAGCAGGCGCACGAAAAAACGTTCACAAACTTCTCTTTAGAACTTAACATCCATCGTGTCTCTTTGCTGTGTGATCCGGTTGATAGCAGTCACTGAAACTTCGCACAATTTGGCGTGTTTAATGTTAAACTGTCTGCTCATTGTTCGATTGCTATGATATTATGTCAGCCATAGAAATAGATCGTTTATCTGAAGTTGGCTAGAATGGAAATTGACTCAAGGTCGCGGCACATCAGGGGGAACTAAGTTGGGGCATGGATTACCAATGAAAAGCTTAGAATTGGACATGTGACTGATTCTAACCCAATGAAACAGACGTTGACAAGTGCATCTAAGTGAAAATGCGTGCGCATTTTGTGTCACCATTGTGTATCGCATGAAGCTTTACTTCCATTCTAGAGGTTTTATTGTTATCAATTTCTATGATGTCAGCAGATTGTGCCATTTCATTAACGTTACATGTTCCAATGTTTCCTTTCTGGAGAGACGACCTGTCTAATTCTGTGGTCTGGCATATTGGTAATCCGACTTTTCGCTTTGCTTAAGTTAGAGAGACTAGAATGGACTATTTGTTGATGGTAATTTCAGTTGTTCGTCTAGGCGCCGATTGCTACATCTTTAGTTGAAGCAAATTGCTGAAACATGCAATAGTCACAGACTCTTGGCGATTTACTCTAAGTTATTTTATCAAAATGCTCTTAAAACGAAAAGAAATGATAGTAATCGTGAATATTTAGTCTACCTGAAAGCCTCTCAACGAATGTATATACTACGGCGAATGAAGTCATGTACAACAATGAAGGACTTCAGATCAATATATGCATCCCTCATCAGAACTTTACTTGAGTATGCATCTCCCGCCTTCGTTGGCTTATCCACTGAAGACTCAAGACGCCTACAAAGAGTTCAAAGCAGATGTCTCAGGATAAAGGGTATCACTGACCTACATGTACCTGATCTTACAACGCGAAGGGTGTCGTCAGCTTTAAAGGTGTTGCATGAGATCCCTTTCACCGACACATTCATCAAGGACCTTTTCCCACCTACCCTTCCCAGTGGTCGACTTTCTGTTTATTACTCCCGTTCATCTTTACGAAGAAGCTCTTTTTTTCCGAAAATGAGCATAATTTCATCGTCTTCCTTTTGTGATTAACTTTATACTTATATTATCCTGATTGTCAATGCATTTCGAATGTCTTGTATATATATTCCGATTGCCATTCAAAGAACGAATAAACATATCTCTCTCTCTCTCTCTCTCTACAAAATGAGTAAAATCGCCAAAATTAAGACAAAACATGAAATTTACTCATTTTGTAGAGGCTCTCAGACATCGAATGCTGAATCATGTGACTCACTTCAATTTTTATATAGAAATTGATGTTCTGAACTCAATCATGTTTCAAATTTCATGGCATTCTGATAAATGGTTTCTTTTCTGCAGAAGAAAATGTACGAAAGTTGCCAAGTGTTTCACAATCCATAGATATTTCTTGAATTTTACCATTGGATTCCAATAGGAATCCTTTAACCTTGCCTATAACCGAAAGCGACTGGCTGTGACACTTGAGAATCTGATTTTTGTATTCAGCGTTTCAAGATCTACAAATCCATACTATTAAGCGCTTTGTGCGCGAATTTAGGAAGAAAGTGTCAGTAGCTCCTGAACTAAAGAGATAGAAATTGACATAGATATTCGTCTCTCTTTGGTTTCTGTGATTGGCCAAGCTAGCGCATTGCAGAAGTGGCTGGTATCAGCGCACACAAGAACCTCGACGGCCAGATTGCCGGCACGTCTGTCAAGTGAAAAGTACATATGTTTGATTCAATTTTCTTGGTGATAAATTCGTTTACGTATAGTACATTACATAAATATCATTTACACGTTCGACTCCTCACGATCTAATTTGACCTCTCTCGATTCAGCCGACAATATCAAACATAGCTGAATTGCAAAATGAAGTGCAATGGCATGTTCAATATCATTGCTGAATGGCAAATAGTTTTGTCCGACGATTGGCAGCGATCATGAGAGCGTGTTGGGCAAAATTCATCATTTTTCAAGTCGCTTGCTCGTCATACTACTTTCATATAGTACATGCATGCTGCGCCAGGGTCTGAATAATCTATTGGCATCATTTGGTCATCTTGCTGTCTGCATTTGAGATGCAAAATGCCATCCATGTGTAGTATGACAGACAACAGCAGTAGCATGTATGTGTGAAAATATGCCTATGCTAATTGCAATGTCAAACACTACTGTAATGCGAAATGAAGTAGTATAACGACAAATTCAAAGAAATTGCTTAGTCTTGGGTATCTTCCTGTAATGACTGGCGACGCTTTCATTGTTTTTCAAGTCGTTTGTTTTGAATAGTACTTCTATATATAGCCTGCAGGATAATTACCTTAATCTTATAAATTTCTTCGTAGATTCCAGCATTATTCTACACAAATACTCTAGAACAATATCAGTCTGAAAGAATAATTTGTTTTATATTGAATAAATTTGTAAAATGTTAATGTGAAGTATTCCCTCTTCACCGAGTTCCATGCAGTTTCAATCAATTAGATAAATGGGCTCGGACCTCTGCCTTTTACTTCTGTCTGCATGAAGACGAGCAAAGCGCTCAGAAGCTCGCAACTGATAAAAATTCGAACCCAGAGATTGGTTTTTTGGAAATACTAATTGATTGAAATTGTTAACTGTTAATTTTCGTCAATTCTAAGAATATCAAGTTTCCTTCAACTATGATTGACCTAGAACCGGCTGGCGCTGACGAACCACAATCAGAAATTGCAATTTTAAACAAACTAAGATATCAGCCATTCCACTTGAAACATTACCTGAGCAAATTCTTACCTCTGCGCAGTATGGTGCACTCGTGACTTTTATTTAATGACCTAACTCTCAACACATCTTCAAATTCCAAGACTCTTGTGCGGCCAGTGTTTGCAAATAAATCTGAAATTCTTTTCTCCTAGATGTAGCTCAGACTTCAACCGTATCACACTTCAGTCCATTGCGATTGTTTCCCCCAAAGAGTAATGACTCTTAAACTGACGCGCTTGACTTCACCTTATTAAATCTTCGCACTATATACTGACTTTATCAATCGATGCCCAAGGTTGGTCGTTTAACAATCAATGCAGGCCCCTCGTGTTTCATATTCTTTGCGTGCAGCAGTCAGTTTATGAAAATGAGAGAAATATGCGTTATAATTGCATTGTTGAGATCACGATAGAAGCATTAATGTGTCATAGGTCCTGATGATATTAATGTCCTGCTGCTAGATAATACCTTTTCTATTGCTTTCCTAAGCCCCTCATCAATATTTTGCCAACTGCAATGTAGAAACTCTTAAAACTTCGGCATTTTTCAATCGGCACACACTTTTAAAGAGAATCATTACCAAACTTCATGTCACTTTTTATTCTATAATCATCAAAGATTCTCTTTTAACCTTCTACTAAGCTGATTGAAGATGATCAAAAGCTGTGACAATTGCTTTCACCTGTCACATAAACGAACGCTAACAATGGTATTAACGAGACAACGAAATCATTATATTGTATAGTGTTATGTTATGAACTGTAAAAGCAAAATTGTGAATTATTCAGATATACCAGTAGATATGGCTGAAGTTAAGCATGATGCTTTTGACATGTACTGCCATTTCTTCCACTTTTTGTTCTTTTAAATCAATTTCATTCTTTTTAAGTCACAGACTGTTGCTCCATATTACAATGTTTGCGATCTTCTGAAAGATCTGTTTATAATGATCAGAAATCTAAATTCATTCTTAACTTACACGTATAGTTTATTCGTAAACCTGTATACGAAACTTACAAAGCAATTATGGAAAACACAAACAAAATATAGAATTTCACCTTTTTGTCACATTAAGATGCATATACGGGTTTATTTATAGTCTAATCATCTGTTTTTTTTCTATTTGTAGTGTAATTATAGATTAACATAAGCTGTATATATATTTTTGCTTTAAAACTCATATGAAGAAAAAAATTCAGGAAGAAAAAATACCAATTATTTACACACAGAAAATAACTTTCGGTAGTCCTGAAGAGGTCACTGTTGCGTTAAGTTGGGAAAAAGAGACAGGCTACTGTGAAAGTTCACTTGACAGTGAACAATAGAGTAATACTTTTATCTCATATATGAAAGGACAGGGGCTCATCAGCAAGATGACCAGCTGCTTCCGTCTCGCTTCGAGTCCTTCAGCGTACATCTTAACCAGCATTTGCATGCCATTTGTTGTGCCATTAAGCTTTCTCCTCAGAAATCAAGGAATCAAAGATTGACAATAACAGGGCCAAGCAGGTCTGTGAGTGGTTCGAATAAAAATCCGATTCTATATAAGTGCAGCATAGCAAAATATTGAATTTGAAGGAATGTGATTATAAGAAAGAAGACTTCAATATTCCTAAAGATTTCAAATGACTATGAAGAGATGCAAAAATTGCCACTAAATTTGACTATTCTAGCCAAAACTGATGCAAGTAGTCATAAGCAGTGTGCTGTGATATAGTAAAATACGTTCACCAAATTTAAAACTTCTAGGCGAGGTCTGTAGATGATCATAATGTGATTCGCAGTCTTTTGTTATTATTGCCTTGTAGTATTCTCTTCTTGTTTCAATATATTGTGTCTACATTCTTCAGTGGAATTATATTATTTTATTACAGATTAGCATAGGTGGGAGTTATAACTTTGAATGTTGTATGTATATACACCGTGCACAGGGGAGGGATGCTGCAGTAAAAAGCATCTTTTGAGTTAACTGACAATTGGAAAATTTTCCTAACGAACTTGAAAATAACATGTAATACACTATGAAACAAAATGGTCCATATATAGGTCCGGAGAGTCACTATTTAGGGACCATGAGATCCGTACTTTACTACGGAACGTTATTCTTTCCGGATTTTTTCCAATATTTTCCGGATTATATATTTTATCCCTGATATGTATGGAGCATAATTGCTTCTATCCATCAGTTCAGTTTTCGAAGGAAAAATTTTGATATGTAAGACATATGCTCACAACTTATCATAAATGCATCGTAATAATAAATGCATAACTATCGTACCTCCAATGCGCACCCATCTACCGTAGACCACGGACCGCATTTGATATTTCGGAACTTAATTTGCACCATAAACATGCGGACCTTATCCAGATTTTTGTAGAAATGGATGTGTTTAGCAACGATTTTAGCTTCCAACTTCATTGCTGGTTGCATCTCTGTTATATCTGGACAAATCATTTATAAAGAATACATAATTCTGAAAATGTGTCAAATATGCAGGGTACCCCACAAAAAACCCAAATTTAACTTTTACGATGTTTTCTTATATTTAGCGCCATAGAGTATGGATATATAGTTAGAGTGTCGACTCAAAAAAGTATCTGTATACAGTGAAAATTTTTATATCAAAGGATTCAGTTTCTTGCGGAGATTACGTTCTCGTCGTCCAAAAAATTATCTGAGCACTTTTGAAGAAGTCAAAATTTGCCAATTCATATACTACCGAGATGACTCTCCTAAATAAGTAGTATGAAACAATTTGGATATCAAAAGGAATGAATATTTGCTAATATGCATCCTAACGTAGCGGAAATCAAGCTGATTATCAAGGGCATTTTATGAATTGTATTATAATGGAAGTCTTCATGAAAAAATCGCGATATTATTTGTGCTTTCTTGGCTGAAATTTAAAGTTTTTTAATTTAGTTTTCACCGGCATGATTTTATGATTCACTAAATTCATGTTTAATTTCTAGAATCTGAATAGTGATGTGGAACCATTTGCATCTTTCAAAGTGAAATGAAGTCATTGTCTTTGATTATGTGATTTTGCTGTGCCAGTGGCAGGTTGCCTGTATGATCATGTTTGAGAAAATACTCTTGAGGTTGAGCATGAAAGTAATAGGAACCCATCGAATTGCTAATTTAGCAAACATTAAATCTCCAAGGCTGTCATGACACTGAGAATCCGCAAAATACCATCATTCCTTCTGCATTACAATCATGATCACTCAATTCCGTTGTAATTTCAGCAGAACTGCAAAAATTTGCATATCTCACATTTGCTGACTACCACCTGTATCTCCCTTGAGTTCATTTAATAAAATCGAAAGTTCATACACATTGGGGATTTAATAAATGCGTAGTTACCACTTTACCTAATATCCCTACTCTGTGCTTGACGCTATATTTCATGTCAACTTGTTATGGCTAGGTTTCAAAATTAACCTTTTAGTTAAGTGCATTCTGTAGTCGACAGATAAAACATACCGATTGATGTATTTGGTTAACAGAATGCCATAGATATCTTACTGCATATATATCTTATTTTGTTGTTTGCGAGTATACGCGTATTGATTTCACGTCAACATTAACATCGATGAATATTAATAACATTGGTAACGGTGACACACACACTCTCACAAATACATACGCATAATAGCATTTTAAGATTGATAGTATTGAACCATCATGATCATGGCCAAAACAGGCTCAAATTCTTCGTTTATTCATTGAAATCTTATGTTTAATTGAACATTTGAAGTTGAACAGGCGTCGGTATTAATCATTTTGAATAATTAGTAGCAATATGCTCCTTTTAATTTAAAAAAACAAATAAAAATATAAATACATAAAAATTAAAAAAACACGTGTTTTTTTATAAAAACATGCGATACAACCCTAGCGTCAAGTATAAGAAAACTTCGTAAATGTAAAATTTGGGGGAGTGGTTGCGGGGTACCCTGTATGTCGGACCTTTAAATGCGGAAACTTTCATACCCTTCATACGGACCATTTTGCTGAACATTATGGGGTGAAGATCGTTATACTCAAAAAGTGGTCAAAGATGCTGCAAAGTCCTGCTACAGATACAATGTAAAACTCACAGTCGCACTTGCAATAGAAGGGATTGCTGTTGAGAAGACAATATGCACATAAAGTTTAAAAAAGATAAAATCTTGCACGAAGATAGCATCTCGGTTTTCCTGCGCAAACTTGCTAAGAAAAGTTGAAACTCCATCACATAATGATGGACATGTTCTCAGTGATTACCAAGAAAATTTGTGATGAGATCTTTACGTGATGAGACTGGGGAAAATTATGGGTAATGGAATTCTTTATCCAAAATCATTTTGAGACATGGTTAAATGCATTGGAGTCATATGGCCATGAAAATTACTTTTGGCCAAATACAAATTTTGTCAATTGGAACCCGCTCTCTGACGGCCAGGCAACCATTAAAGAGCCAATTCGGTTGTGTTAGAAGAAGAATGCAAGAAATTTCAGTAAAATTTTATATTTTCCAATTATCAAAGATGGCGACTTCCGGATCGCATCACGTTTTAATTTCTGCTGAGATTGAAAGATTGGGCATCAGTTATTCTGTGGGGATACCTACAGGTTTTTCTTTGAGTTTGGGGTGGAGTGGGTACTCAAATATCAATCCCCACAGCAGCCCTGCATTTCAAACAAAATCAGCTGAAAAATAATCAGCAGCTTTACTCACAACAGAGCAATTATGGCATTTCTTTACTAAAAAATGAAATGAAAGATTCCATAAAAAGTCTTTTCACAATCTGGCATTTCACTTACCGCACTCTTCTGTTACGTTGCTTAGTAATGCGGACGTCTTTTGCCAAGCAAATGTAAAGTTCATTAATATGCAATGATGCAAATAAATTAATGTCTGATTTCACAATTTTGCAAAACACATTCATTATAAAAGGTCCTACATGCACCGCAGTATACTATAAAAGTTTCTCTTCACTCTGCTGAGGCACAAATTAAACATTTTACTGATTCTTATGTTCTACCGTAAAATATGCATTAAAATCCCATCCCACAGGAAATCTCTAGATCCTCCATTGGTCCTCTAAAGTAAACCTATGTTCTATAATCTTGAATTTCAACTTGATCGTTGAGTAAATCGACAATTGATCTGTAATTAATTGATAATCGAAGCAATCAAATTTATCATTCGAAATCAACAATCAACACATAGGTCGCTGCTCCATACATAAAGCATGTCAAGTTAATTGGATTCCCAATGGAATAATTGATAGCATCATATCTCAATCAGAATTCTCAAATCACATTTCACTCATTAAGTTTTCAGGTCATCATTTTTTCAGACAACATGAAAAAAATTATATAAAGACAGCACCGGCAAGAAAGTGAACATTATAAATGAAAATCACTGGAATCCCCTGCTGTGTTGACACGGTGGCGCCATTCCGTCTGACTGCGTTAAGATGGTGGTAGCGGAGCGGCCTGTCACTGACGCCAGCGCGTCTCGAACAGTCAGCCAATCACAGAAGGGTTTCGTGCCGCGTGCCATTCATCAGAGGTGATAAATGAGAACCATCATTAACTCGTTAAAACTATCGCCTTCGCCAACCTCTTCGCCTGATTATGGATACCCTCGGTAGTACCGGTATCTCATGTTCTCCCGTGCATCAACATATGGCGCTTGCAGCGGCAGCGGGCAATGCTGGAGGTGCCAGCCCGATCTTCATGGCTCCATTCCTTCCTGGTCTCCTGCCTGAGTCTTTTGGCCTCGGAGTGCTTGCCGATAGGAGCCCTAATACAAGTCCGCAAGGCTCAACACCTCACAGTATCCAAGACATCCTTTCCAAGCCTCATCCTGCCAGAGCGCCGCCAGTTTTCCCATGGTCTGCAATGGCAATGGCACAGAGAATGCAAGGTCCTCCTCCATCTTCTCACCATCCGTCCTCCGGCTCTGCCTCCGGAAATCCGCTACCTCTGTATCTCTCCTCACCTCAATCCCCTGTCAATTCCGCAGCCAACACGCCCGGTCAACCAACGACCCCCACACTTATGTGGAGCCGACCAGGATGTAAGTAAAGATTATTTCAAAGAAAGACATTATTTCAAATGATGTGTCGTTTAAATCTCTAATAGTTTCAACAGCGGCAGACAAAGAAATAATGTTTGTGTTTTTTCTTTGTGACATTGTCGAAATGGGATCTCAGGGGGATGACGTAACTTAAATTGCGACTGTTTTAGGATGTCATAATTTATGAATATGAAAGCCAAAGGTGTAAAGCCATAGCCCATGCAAATTTAGTCAAGCCCGGCCTCCTCCCAACCCATTGAAATTATTAAACCGCGGATCTGCGCTCCGGCCGTCCCATAAGAATTATTCACGATATGCGCTCTTCCTATTATCAAATGTTTATGCCTATTCCATCAAAAATATTTAGGTGCAGTCTCGGACCTGCCTGTCTCTGATGCGAGGCAGAAACAAGAAAGCTAAGTCCGACCAGGCTCACGGCTTTCCTATCATAAATATTTTTTAAGTGAGAGCCTGCGATAAATCAATCATCAAGCCATACTTCCTTCCACCAATTCATAGCTTGAGCTCAATCTTCCTAAATGTCACTGATCTCCTATTTTACACCATTTGTTATTTCAATCACCGCGTAAACAAATTTGAAGAATTTGACAAATTTGTCAATTGAATTTGGGGAAGCAGAAATTTCCAATTTGCCAAACACTCATTGTCTTACATCCATGGACAGCCGGAAAAGATCATTGAGTTCTTAACGTACTGCAACCCAGAGATGGAAGCTGGCTGCGAGGCTTAAAGCAGGAACCTCCACGGATTCATCTGAAATTCAGATCGGCATTCTCCTACGAATTATTGAGAATGAGTGTTTGATAATGCGCCTGTTTTCTGATTTTGGTTTAAGTGTCTGATCATATAAACTGATAGATGTAATTATGTGGTGGATTTATCATTTTTATCAAGTTTGTACATGTACATGCATTTAAAATGGCTGAGTGTCAGAAGCATTATAATAAAATTTGTGTACATAATATCATATAACTATGCGCCATATGTAATTCCTTAGTTCGTGAACGGCTCAACAAATTTTCGATCATCACACAAAACGATTCAAACATTTTCAAAATATACAGCGTAATTTTTAAAGAAAATTTGAAAATTTTTGCAGACATGTTCAATTTTGAATTCTTTCGTGTAACACAGATGTACATTGTAGACTATCAAGCCAAAGAACAAAAACGACAAAAGTATTTTCCCTAGTAGCTTTCGTTTAAGTCGTAGTTCTCGTAAGTGCTTAATCCTTCATAGCATCGGTACCGGTACAATAGAATGCTTTGAATTCTTTTTAACTTTAAAATCAACAATTATGTGTTGTCGATATACAAGCTTTTGTAGCATCTTATTATACTCGTTTCGCAGAACCATTCCACTAGAAGTAATTAATCTCCTAAAGAAATCTACAGTTCCCTGAAGCTACTGCATGCCCCTACTTTCACCCAATCCTCTCATCATTACTGAACCTATCAAGTGGATCGTATTGAGAGTAATACATATACGAGTATACGTTTACGAGTAATACATATATTATAGCTTGTAACTCAAGCCGCCTGACTGGCGGCTGGGCAATCTGGTCTGGTTTCTGAAATTGATCATGTTT
This sequence comes from Prostheceraeus crozeri, assembly GCA_907163375.1. Taxonomy (NCBI): domain Eukaryota; kingdom Metazoa; phylum Platyhelminthes; order Polycladida; family Euryleptidae; genus Prostheceraeus; species Prostheceraeus crozeri. The sequence goes on from CAJQUW010000826.1 coordinate 99,613, forward strand.
CATTGAAATGCGAGATTTATGAATTTTGTAGGTTGATATTAATAATTCAATGGTGCACCATTTGTATTAGCATGTTGGATTCTGTTCATTTTTCCATTTTCCACGAAAGTGTGAAGTTCGGTGTACGCTTATGCATGTTTCTGTGCGCACCAGCTTTGCCGTTTATACGACAGCAAGTTCAGTTACAGAAATCAAACCCTCGAGACGAGGGCTCCCATCAGCTACTCCACGCTATCTTCAAACAATGCTCTTTCGTGAAGGGAGAATCCAGAAAACGTATTATATGCACATGTATTTAGTCTATAGACAAGAACTTAAAAGTGTTTATATGGAAAATTTTGAGGAGTGCTCTTTGAATAGGGAGTTAAAGTTACCATAGGAGTTTTGCGGAACATCCCTATCGGTTTAATAACTGCATATTTCATGGGTATATACTAAACACCATCATGCAAAATTTCAATTCTTCACAAATATTCACTTAACTTATGTTAAAATTAGTTATTTTCTCTTTCGAATAAATTTACTACATTCAAAATATTCACTGAAAACAGCACGGTCTGAAATGAATGCCTTGCTTCGAGCAAGAAGCAACAAAAAAATACTGTACACTAAGTCGCGCCTAACTGCATTTCAGTTATTGCCTAATGCTTTTTGTGTTTATCGTTCTTTTGCTGTAAGCCCAAACAGGTTGTCAATATGAGCTGTCAAGAAGATGTCACAATTAATACGTGCACATGGAATGAAAGATGACGATTTTTGAAATTGACATCAAAACGATCACTTTTCTCTTCCTGTAATTAAAAATGCTACGTCCCGACGAAAAATGTAGCAGCAATAATTAAACTGTGACATTTTGATTCAGTCAAACGCATACTTATCAAAATAATTGATACGAATTCAAGTTAAAAGTAATTATAAATAACACTCCAATTAATAAATTTAAGATTGAGACGAAGTGCATGAATTTAATCGATGTGATTATAGCCATTTACTCTATCTTGAATACTTCAATAATTCTCAAATTGCTGGAAGAAGTTCCTGCGTGAATATACGGAAACTGAACAAAGTTAAAGCGATCTTAGGATTTATCGAAAGAGAAAGTTCCTTTTTTTCGATTTCTGATGAAAATTCGATTACCGGGGTCAATACATGCAATAGCAGTAAATCTTTCAACTAGTCGGGCATTTTTAGTTAAGGGATGTCCGCAAGTTTGTGCAAATGATTCTCAATTTGTTGAAGCATGAAGCGCGTGTATTTTTGCAATGACAAAATAACTCCCTTCAAATTTGCTACAGAATTAACTGTACTATCAATGATAACATATATAGTTACATCCTGCATTGGTTTTAATTTTTAGATCGTGATCTATAGACAAGGAACATCATCTATCGAAATTGTTGAATTCATATTTAATATGGCACTCATGGCACGAAGATCAAGGTTCAAGAAGTACTTGTATTCAGTAGAAATTGCGTACTAATTGCTGACCTGTCTAGCTACTAGACTGATGACTTGTCTGAGCGACATGTCTCAACCTATAATTGAATTGAAATAAATAAACTGCATTAGCACGATCCCATGAAACAGTCAAATTATAGTTCCATGAATCAACGGCATTCAAACTGCGAATGGCCGCTCTAAATACGATAGGAATTAGAATATTTTCCTTAGCTTCCATCAAGGATCCTGTGTTTGAAATGAAGGTCATTCAGCAATTTTTGGTTTAACGCAGCATTTACTTAGGCTATATTGATTAGAATATATACAAAATTATTTGGAAATTCAAAGACATTCCACATGGTAGCAAAAATACATAACTACAATGACATAATTCATCGGAGGCAAATCTTGAGATTCGAAAAGTTTCATATATTCTGTTAGCGGAGACTGTACTTATCGGTCCATTTATGTCCACATTTGTGCACTGATGAAGTCAGCGTTAAATGACCTATCTGTGGTCCCCATAGTTAAATGGATTTGATGAGTCCCGTGTCCGACCCCGGCTCTTTCAATCTGCTGAAGAGCTGACCAAAGAATGCAGGAACTGACCAATAGCCTTTAAAGATATGGTATCGAGAAAACATGAATTTCTTAAATCCTTATTTTGACAAAAGATGACACCAATAATTATAATTACGCCGTTCATATTTTTGTCTGATTTCTTCCATCAATAATTTTACCTCTGAAGCCCGAAATCTTTTGATCGGCCTACGAATGATTAAATGAAGAGCAGAGTTTCTATATGGATGAAGATGGATAATTACTATGCAACAATCTTATAAAAATTGGTCGTATTTGATGAAAACAGAATATTATGCTTGCATCTAATACTATGCAACTTGTGCTAACAAAATGGGCAAGTTTTAGATGACATAACAATTTCGAAACTAACTAGACAAATGCGAAAAGAATGTAGATTCCTGATTTCAAGATCTTAAAGTTGATTTAAATTTATAGAATATCCTTAAGATAATATGATGAATTACTGCTTCGCAAAAGGAATACCGATATTTCGCGAGAAAGATCAACTTCTCACAAATTCCAGTTTCTTTCTTCCTATCAAATAAATGTTAAACGATTTGAGAAAGTTAAATGAAAGGCGTTCTCATATCTTTATCTTCAATCAGAACTCGATGAAGTTTAATTTTGGCGGAAGAAAGCGATGGATTTTATTGACAGAAAGCAATTCCTTTCATTAAGTCGATCTGGCATCGTCTTTTAACATCATCACAGCATCGGCTTTTTTAATTAATTGTCTTTTTGATGGAGTCAGAATTGTTAGCTATGAATATGCTTAATCGGTGATTGTTATTGCAATGTGTCTGGAATGGTAAGCCCATTGAAAGCGTGTTCAGAATTTGGTTGGATTTAATTTCGAAAAAGAAGCAAGACACAATTCATTTACCGACGTACTCCGAGGAATTTGATAATCATAGAAGATGATGGACGTCTAGCATCGAGCCAAAAGATTTGATATCAAATTTAAATGCCCCAGTGGTGCACTTTATCCGATAACCAATTTCGTTCAATTTGATCCAATTTTGAAGCGTTCATTGACTGACGGAATATTTGATAGCATCGATATATTCGGCTTTGGCATGAAACAAGATCATTTTCAACTAGATCCAAGAATTATTTAATTCAACGCGACAATATGTCAATAATCGCAAATTTTATGGAAGGAATCGGCATTCTTTCACGAATGTGGCAGTCGGAAGCCTCTTCTAGATCTGTAGAATAAGATAAGAATGAATTTCAAATAGACGGGTTAGTCGGCCGGTTTTCAAATGCTCAGATCAGCCGGCCGGTTTTCAAACACTCAGATCAGGCGGTCGGTTTTCAAATGCTCTGGTTAGCCGGCCGGTTTTCAAATGCTCGGGTTAGTTGGCCTGTTTTCAAATTCTCAGATCAGCCGGTTTTCAAATGTATCCAGTCAGCTGGCAGGCGGCGTTAGATGCTTTTTATGTGCTTTGGTAAGTGAAATAATTAATGCACCTGTAATGCCGGTAGCAAATAGGGATTTAGAGACATATTTGAAAAATATATTTTGAATCAATGCATGAAACATGGTTAAACCGTGTTGAAAGACTTGGTGTAAATCATTGCTTTAAACCAGGGATGCGGAGTCGGAGTCGGAGTTCTATCAAATGATAGGACTCCAGACTCCGGCCTACAACTAGACCCGAAACATAATACAAGCAAATTATTTATTCTCGTGCATAGCTGTCACTGTCTTGATGTCAATTTTCTCCATCAAAGAACTGTACAGAGACACTGCTGCATGCAAAGCTTGTAATAGTTGAGGGAATGAACCGTGATAGTGAAAAAAGGATTGTCTTTTTACTCGGTGATTTAGTAGAGAAGACAAGCCTTCTTAGCGGAGCCTCGATCACACCCACGCACCAAAAGTCGCATCAGAGACAGAAATAAAATACTAGTTTGTTTGAGAACATTACCTCTTATCATCACGTTAATCGTGTACGTGTGATGTCTCCTCTAAAGCGCATGTTAAAATCGAAGGTGTTTTACTCATTTTTTGGAGAAGAATGGGGATTTTCCTGCCTGGTAGAGACTGGAGAAAAACCGTGTGAAGCACACATCAACTAGATGGGAGCCGAGTCGCAAGTATCCAACTCAAAGCGACATTTGATAAACTTTCATTGGCAATGATTGATAATTGATACAGCAATGATCACTAAAGATAGATTCAGGTAAGCCTATACTGATCTATGATGTAGGCTACCAGTTAATTTTTCAAAAAAAGTATATATACACTTGACACCCGGAGTCGGAGTCCTTTCAAAATGATAGGACTCCGCATCCCTGCTTTAAACAATATGTTGCTTTATAGAGCTGCTTCTCGTCACTTTGACAGATATTCAATTGACATGAGAAGACTTACATTATCCGATTAATATAACATGCGGTAATCGTATCTTACTTGAACCCTTTGGGTGCGACATGGCGGGTGATGTCCGCGAATTTAAAATAATTTCTGTGTATACTTCTAATCGTCCGAAATGACACCAAGAACTCTCCTGAATAACCGGAAGATTCACTTTGCACTTCTGTGATTACGATGGGCGTTACCAACCACGTTGTTTAAATTCGAGTCAATGAAAGTGATCACGTGAATGCTGTGTAGCCTACAGTGATAAAGCGTTGACTATGAGAGTGACGTTTTCGTTTTGAGTATTCCTCATACTGCAACTGCTGATGAGAAAGATTCAACAGAAGCGGCTAGCTGATTTCATGGGAGAAGCCCAACTGTATAGCAACAAGGAAGCCTAAATGAATGGTGACGATCGAATTGTCTTCAGCGCATGCTATCAGGAACCCAAAATTACACATTATCCAATTATAATCAGGAATTTTTGCATTTTTTAAGCAGTCGCTTGAGAATGTCCTACGTCGTAGGCCGAAAGATCTCGCGCGAAAGAATTGTGCTTTTAAATTGATCGATCTAAAATGTTGTGGGGGTCTCTAACGTGGATAAAAAATACTTAGGAATTGATCGATACACTATTTCGTTCGAGTGAATCTAGCATTCATTCCATCAGTCGACAAAAGCTGTTTTTCTGCAGGAAAACAAGTCAGGGCAGTTTTAGATAGCCGGGTTGAATGTGTTTAATAGATATTAATCCGAGAGATAGCGCGAACTTGTGCAGGGAACGAGGTAGTACATAAAACTTTCACATAGCATAGTACACCTCTAACCTACTGCAAAACTTCGCGTCTGCCGGATCAGATCATTTGCTTCTCAGAAATAAAGAAAATAACAAAATCCTATGTATTTCCAATAGTAAAGTTGTGATATGTAAGGTGTTCACTCCATTTATTCGAGTGTTTCCTCATAAAAAATATACATAAATAGCTAATATTACAGAAATCATCTACAGACCATGATCTTTCAAATGAGCTATCATTCAGTGACAACGGATGACGCAAAGTGTGCAAGCAGACATTATTCGTAAGGGTATATCAACAATTTTCCTGAAACTTCTATGTTAAAATTTGCAGCTACACCAACGAAATGTGTGATATTAGAGCTGATATTAAAGCCGATATTTACCATTTTGCATAAGTGAATTTGAAATCAGTTGTCCTCATTTTAAAATCAGTAAAAAAAGAAAAAATATCATGTTTTAAAACATGTGGTTTAAAGGCACCCGGGTCCTCCAGACAAGGTGAAATTAGACGTGAGAGAATAAGTAAGAAGTTGTTTTCGGAGAGACTACTAAATATTAGTCTTCTCACTTTCCCTATATCCTTCTACATGTATCTTCGTGCGTCTGCAAATAACGAGCCACGAAGTACATGTGCATCAAATAGCTGGTGAACAAGCAGTTTAACTTTTGAAAAGGCATATGGAATTGACACCTGACTTTCTTCAACTAGCCTATATGTAATAGCATGATCTGGATTTGAATGTCACCTTGAAATAACAATTTTTCATTCATATCATAAATTTATAGACTATATTGGTAAGACAAGTAACCTGGCAATTGATCTGTTGAGGTCTGGTTACATCTGTTGAGATTTGATATATTGCTAAGATTATTCTTAATTTATTAGTTACTGTAAAATTTCCTTTCATGGACACAAAGCAAATACATTGCAATTCCATAACTTTTTGAAAATCAATTCATACTACTGATTAATTACTTATAATGATGAATTGAAAATGTGCCGACAAACGAAGTAAAGAGAATTTCAAATGCAGAAACCTGTAAATTCTTAATTGCATCAAGCCATTGCTTTAACGTTCTGTCCTAGTTATTCACGCCTAAGTGACGTTTCCAGTGAAGTGAAAATCATAAACATTCTTTATTAGGCAAGAGAATTATGATCATAATTATCACTAAATGTCTTATTGTTTCCATTAGCGATTGGTGAGTAAATTTATGACAGATTTAGACATTCCAAGACCATTCATTAACTCATGCAAGTCATAAATTGTTTCCTTTAAGCAATTCCCTATTACAATCTGTTTGACGATATTTATGATCACATTTTCAATAATTTCTGCCTTCACACAGCGTTTTCAACGACCGTCAAATGGAATTGAAATGGAACATAATGACACATGTATTTAAAACAAGAGCACACATGTTTTTCATGGGGACTTTACTACACTCGAACGGTTTGTCATAAACAGTCAACAACTTTCTGAATCGTCATTTTTGGGGATTATAAAACTTTAGTTTGTATTTCTGTAGAAGCTTTGATATTACCTTCACATAGTAGTTAAACACTCGAAACAATTTTGAAACTGTATTAAAGGAAATCGTTATTCAAGCAAGCAGTTACTTGTGTTAATAGTTGTCACAGTTTATGCTGGGACAATCTGACAACTGTTGCAATGATGCAGATTCAACAGGTTTAATTGGGAGTCATAAATATTGATGAAATTACAGAGGGATGAATTTCGTAGAAGAAATCATCACCGCTCGACAATTTTGCCAAGTCAAATCTTAATTACAAGCCAATCGGAGGCACCATCTTAGAGAAACAATTGGGTACCAGTCCGTTAACTGTATCAACGGATAAAGTGCAGTGAAGCTCGTAAATGAAAACTGAACAATAGTCTACCGACAGACTTGCAGATAGGCCTGGATGCTCATGTTTGGCTCAGTTCATGATTATTACATTAGCATGCATGTATGCATGTATGTACAGTGAACACATTTTCAGGGTTGATTTTTTCTCAATATCTGATATGTCAGTTTGCAAGCTTGATGAATTTGCGTTAGATATTCGTCACAACCAAGAGAAGTCTACAATATATAATTTTGGTAGTAGATAACCAAAGCATAGGCATATTCAATTATGAAGCAAGCTTAATTAGATTTATTTCAGATTGTGAGAAATCATGTAGACACAATAGTAAGCCGGGCCGCCCAGTCAATGCTATCGATATCATCATTCTAAACTTAGTTACCAACAGATCATCTAAATTTTTGTTTAAGCGCCAGCAGGAGAACATTTTTGAATTTCTACGGTTTGAAATTAAGTCTGAACAAAGACATAAAACTAGCCATTATTGTATACTGCTGTATGATGTCTTAGATAGATAAACCTTGTTTATATGGATGCACATCAGGCGCGGAACCTTTCTTCCATGTAGCCGAGTTGGATTTATCCGAGTCTCACTCTTCTTGTGCTGAGTGTTAAGTAAGAATGCAGAGTGTACCTAATGCAAAAGGTCCTGGTTTGACCCGACCAATGTTTGAACCAAGGTCTCCCGGACGCACCGCGAGCACTGTACACAAGGCCACAGTGCCAGTCATGTGTGCATCGAGTCTCATGTACACTGCAGATGGATAACTTCGGACCCATGAGCACGTGCACCTGATGACTAAGATGAATTGGTAAGGTTGGTATCCTCCAAATTTAATAGATGTCATGGAATTCATCGTAGTACACGTATCTTCATTGCATGTGCTCGTGTGCAAATATTGAAAACATGCACATAAACAAGCTGATTACAACAGTATGATCATCTGACAAAGTAATCACCTCCAAATTTTTACTTCTTTATATCTTTATCGATTGATTATAATTCCCCATACCACTTCCAATTTTAGAATTCGATACGTAGCAATTTCTTTCCTTTTGCTGTAAAATTATTTTCTTCCTAAACATAATATTTAAGAGTAAATGAATTGAATAGATCCTGCAATTCGGTTATGGATTAGCAATAACCATAGATTACAGGATGGAATTAATGTTATTGAAATCCCTTAAATCTGGAACAAGCAAACATGTGTAGAGCTTGTTCCATGTGCTATCCACAAATATTGAACCATGACGTCTAAATAATAGGTACGGGGTATATAGACTACTTGAAATGATGATTTTGAAAGAATGGAATGTGGTTGATGATAAAGTTGACGATTTATGAACTATTTCTGTAAATTACCATGGAAAAGAGTTCAACATGAACCGCAATCAACTCCAAATAATAAGGCCTACCTATTAATGCAATAAGTGGACTGCATTTCCACGACACATTAAAATCCCGAGAAAATCATTATGGATTTTAAAAGCCTATTTTGAAAGGTTTTATCGTAGCTTTCATGCATTCCGATTTTCGTCAAACTCCATAGCAGTCTATATGCGAGATAGGCTAATTCGAGTCATCTATAAGCCTGAAATTAAGGATTTCATTATCGACTAATCGATCAATGGCACCCAAACTATGTAAACCACATGATAATGATCACATAAATAAGCAAGTGAGAAGCAGATACCGGTAAATATATTCACCTGTTGCAATTATGCACAGATTCAGCAGGTTTAATGTTATGGTGTTTGTAGGAAAGAATTTCATGTGAAATTTGGGAGTTGAAAAAGACAAAATCAAGGATTATTTTGACGCACTTTGCAGAGATTTTGATAAAAAAATTCACTGAGCTACAAAAAAGCTTCATTTAACACAAATCATTGTCTCCCTGACATTTTAGTCAATTTTTGGCTTCATGCCAAGCCTTCAATTTCCTTTGGATTGAGCCCAAAATGTGCCAAAATTGCTGCTAGAATACAAAACAAAGTGAAGCAATATGAATCACTGCGTTGCATGAATTGAAGCTATTCAATGAGACAAATATTTGGCATAATCCATGGAACACGATTTTACGCATATCATTTGAGGTCAGCCTGACTGATAACTCCATTGTTAGTGCTGATGAGTGATAATGAGGAGGCGAGATTCCCTCCCCGAATAATCTTGGTGTGGACGCGCACCCCCTGATATTACTCCCCAAAATCCTTGTCCATGAAATTCCAAATAGCAAAAATAGTTGACTTTATGAAAAATCAATATCAATTCCAAAGAATTTCATGTACATCAACTTGATTTCTAGATAATTGTTATTGTTTGCTGTCACTGCATTGCGAGGACAAAATCATATTGAATGACAACTAAAAGACGTGACTTTGAAGAAAACGATTGATAGTTTTTATTCGATACATTGAATGAAGTAGCTCTTGTTTTGGCACCAAGACATGATTAGGTGACAGAAACTTTAGAGAAAAGATAAGATTTTATGAATTTATACAAGCTGTGCTGCTTCAAAGAGTTCTGAGTTCACCGTCCAAGCAAGTTTTAATGCACATGTCCATAGTGCTCAGAAACTCTAATAAAAAGCAACTTTCTAAGATTTTGTAATATGGTAACATTATTTTCATAACAAGGACACGACGACTTTTTAAATATAGCTTAAAGGAAGTTAATCCATGTCAAAGAAACATTTCGTGCACTCACTACTCTAATTATAATAGATACTCTTTGTGGAGATATGTTTGAAAAGATGTTTCCTAGCGTTGAGGGAAATGTAAATATTAGTTTGTACGTTAATTTCAAACTTTCCATAATTCAGCTAGCTAAGACGTTTTTAGTGACATTTCTACTAAACTCCTACGTAACTAAAAAGGCTTTGCATTGATATTGCTATCCAAATTTGACTAAATTTTTTACTTGTTGCGTGTACATTATAAGTGGGACAACGAATGTCGAAGAGCATCTTGATGTCCACTAGAATTCAAACCACAGAAATCCGACTTTCCATATTTACAGGAAACTACAACATGAGTCTTGGCGATTACTTTTATCTCTCTTTGAAAACAAAATCAGTTTTCTAAAATAATTTAGAATATACAGCCTTCAGACATGAATTATTATGTAAGCTAAAGCTTAAAATAATTCTTAGCTGATGATTCCATTTCAGTCAAAAATTTGTAAAATGGTTTCACTCTTTTTAAAATGCCTTCAAAATTTATGGTGTTGCCCAATGTTCCTGAAGATGGGCCACATCCCACAAAAAAGAAATTACAGCTTTCAAATGTGTAATTATTTCTGAATTTTGAAGCACTAATCTGAGAATCAAGTTACTGAAGCAAATTAAAAAAAGTATAGTGCGACTAAATCCCTGGTTTATCAATGTCACTGTGAACATTGAAGAGAATGTTACATCGGAAAGACTCACACACATTTGTACACAAGCATAAAAGAACAGAGGGCCGAAAAGACCAAACAGAACAAACGGCGCTAAAAGGCAGACCACCATCAGAGATATAATGACACAGCATATACCAAAAGAGCAAAACTGCGAAATATTATCACAAACTCGCCATACCGAAACTACAGAAACATTTCTAATCAAGTCTAGCCTAAAAATACTAATGAACAGCAATTTACAGTCAGAACCGATGTTTTATTGTGAATGTCGTCACTTAGTTCGCCTGTATCATTATTTCATCATCTGCTCACGTAGGTAATTCATTTATGTAGAAAATGCACATTCATTGTTCTTTGCTGTTTCATTGGTGATGGTACATGTATGATGGACTGAAGCCGGCATAAAATACATGTATGAGGAAATCACTGCGGCGACTTTCTGTATATAATACGACTAACTTTTATAATATATCTACTTGCACAAAATTATTCTAAGCTCAAAATGTTTCTGTCTTTTAGAAATTAATTTGTCATTGAAGTAGAGAAACAATCAAAAGAAAAGTCGAATAATAAACTGCGTGATTTATGCACTTGTTTTACAGTCTTAGTGTCAGCATTTAGTAATTCAATAGATTGGAATGGGATTTCACATTAGAATTCACGACATCATTCTAAATGAAGCTGTTTTCAAGCATGGGAAATATCAGCTATCGGCTCGCTGAGTTCTTTTATCATGCGGAAATAAAACAGAATCAGGTCTTCCATTTTATGACAATTAATTTGCCCCTCAATCCATAGATGGTACCACTTCGGAATTCCAATAAGTGCCAATAGAATTTTATAGTCTATTAGCAAAGTGGGATTAATGTTGCTTCCTTATTGACCATTCCCTCATAAAAACTAATTACGAAACATCTAAAATCAAATGGTGTCCTGTCTGAAAAATTAATTTTCGTCTTTTCGGATGGTAATGAAAAAGAAGATACGATTGAGAATTCACTTTTAAGATCTTGCGAGCCAAGATCTCCGTGAGAATAACATTTAGTTGTGAAAAGAGAATAGAGAATGAGTAGAGAGAAGTAGCGCTATGGGAGCTTGGGAGAGAACTCATCATTTTCACTTTTAGTAGGCGCCTTTGTGGTCACGGCATCGCTTCAACTGACAAATATTCGATGAAAACTATTTTCTGACAAATATTCGACGAAAACTGTATTTGACAATGATATTCAAATGACAAACATGATTTGCAAATAATCAGATGTTCAGTATTCTCAAGTAATATATAGAAAAATAACATCTGAAAGATTCAGTTGGAAAGTATTAGTGAATTTAGGTTATCATTCAAAAATGACGATCATGATAAAGTATTTGTAATGATTTTGTTCCTTTTGACCTTTCGTTTCATAAAAATTGGATTGGAATCCATGGAACCCGAAAAGTAAAAACTATCGAACTTGCTCAGTTTCGAAGACTTTCCGGTGAAATATAATTGAGAGAATATATAGCTTGATTAATTCATGCAGTACATGTAGAAACAAGAAGGAAATGAAGAAAATATGTTGCATTTTCAAGTAAACTCAATATAACTGTAGCAACAATTTGATTCAAAGTTTAACAATTAACTTAAAACATGCAGTTTCTAGGTTAATACCAAAAGCGTTTCACGCACCGAGAGATATTTTCTTATTGCAATCTTATAAGAATTGTCAACATTCTTTAAATTTTTTCAATTAACAAATAACAAACTAACAGGATAATATGCCATTGTACGTGATATATACATATATCCATGGTCAGATTTTTATGACGTGGCAGAGTTCAGGTGGTACAACCAGAGGAGAGCAAATGGCAACATACCGCAAGCTTCGTAACGTTCGCAAGCAGAATAGGCCTGGATTTTAATGAATTGAAATTCCTATCTAAGAGTTGGTTGTTCAAATTTTGCAGCGTTCCTGTAAATTTATGAAGAATTTGAATGATAACTGATGATATCTTCTACATTGTTTAAAATTTTCAGACAACACATCTGATCAACAAATATTGGTCTGCATTTGTCATTTACATCTCCTTCCGAACAAAGTTGCTTTCAGTTAATATTTACTCTACTCTACTAAAGTTTACTTTACTTATCTTAATTTATAAGCTGCTCATAAGCAGCTTAATAACAGTAACATGGCTTTAGTAATTATATAAAACACAGTGGAGGAGTAAATCGAATACGAAATCGACTTGGACTCCTCTTCAGGAACACATTTTATGAGCACCGTAAATAGAAAGCAAAGGATCAAAATGTCAGTAATCTCTGTGAGCCAGTTCAGCATGCAACAAAAATCTAATACATAGAAAGATAGTACTTAGCAAAGTTTAGAATTAGACAATACCCAAGTGTTGCAAAATAGATTTCCTCAATGAATGAAATGCGGCTAAGTGGTATTCATCTCCTGCAAACTGATTTTAACAGTTTGATACAAGAAACAAAGTTTCGCGGTCGTGAAACAAATAGCTGATATTTGCGCACGCCAATGATTTGTGTACTTGTACTTAAATATGCGCAATAATTTTTCATGATATGACTTTTGAATAAAAAAATTTGATGAAAAATTCTGGGTGATACATGCAACTTCACTGGCATTTTTCCTTGGCGGCTTTCCAAAATATGTTAGTATAAAGCTAACATCGATGACATTTCGAGACATGGCCTAAAAATGAATGTAAAAAGCTCTCTGGCATCCCTACTCCTCTACCCGGCCTAGGGCAAGTCGAGCTTAGCCTGACCCAACGCACGTTTCTGTTTTATCAAGGCTTTAAATGATTTTCCCCAATTATCGACGTGCATTCACTTCAAAATTGTCTCATTAACCTCAGTTCTTCTCTATATAATTTTACTAACCATTAAATTGAAAGAATGCAATTTAGCCTTTTGCGTGAATATATTGAGGTGATTGACGAAGTTAATGGCCTCATAATTGCACCTTGAATGTAATATAATGGCTTATCCTTGCGCGAAGAGATCACGGATATCTTGTCCTTTTCAATCATAGACATAAGATAATAAAAAAGGCAAAGATAAGGCAAGAAGTAACAGTATCACGCACATTTAGTGACAATCTGTGCGTTTCAGACATAAATAAACCATTAAATATTTGATATGTCATTATCGTGGTTTTCAATCCATTGTGAGCATGTCAGGGTCAACATGTTGATGTGCGAATACTCATCTGCCTGAAGATAGAGGTCAACAGATGATTCGTGCCAGCACGTTGTTTCATTGTTGATGCTCAAAAACTCATCCGTCATGTAATACCAATTTTCATTCCAAAAGAATTGATGAGAAAACAAATAGTTACCAGATCTTCATAAAGTAAATATAAATTCCTACTTGAAGATGAGATCATCGTTTTGTATGCAGTTCGTGTATATCAACTATAATTGATTATAAATCATCATTTATTATGATAGTATTGCCACCAACAGTCGTAAAAGTGATTGATAAGGTAATGATACCCTCCTATCATGGAAAGCAAATCATAAAATGTTAATAACTGATTTGCCTTATCACACTTTCAAAATAGAAGGAATCATGAAATACAAAGCCAATTATTCAACATACACGAACATGTTGATAAGACTTGTTTTTATTGAGAAAAAAGTGACTGTTGAATGTGTTGTATTATTGATTGACTGAATGATGACAATTTTGTGATCAATTAGTTTTTAAATTATGCTCAGGCATCTTTTATGGTTAAAGTATGGGTCAAAATTGTACTATTTGTCTTTTCACGAAAGAATTCGAAAAGGGTTAGCTTTTGATACTTCTTGCTGATACATCATATAGGTGTGTAAGCATTATGTGTAATAAGCACAGCACTCTGGAAAAGGACTCGCAAACCAACGTGGAGCAAAGCAGTGTCGCATTTTCATGTGATGTTGTATAAAAAATAAGTAATGAGCAAACTACAGACGGATATCATATATCATGTACTTATATATCACTGTCATACATCACATAGTTGGTGCATCTCACACAGAGTTAGGGGAGAGCAAATGTGATTGAGTAATAAAAGAAGACTAGAAAAGTAGATTACCGAGGCCTTTAAATGCATGTATGAGAGCTTTATCTCATGAATTTGATAATCTTCGTCAAGAATGAAAATGTTTCTACAAATTATTCAATTTATACATTTTGAAAGTAGTTGCCATTTCCTTTGTGTCATGAAATTTACTAAGTTCATACTTTTTGCTGATTTACAGTTTCTCCAAATGGAATGATGAGTCAATTAACAAAAGATGGAAAACGGAAGCACACTCGGCCAACTTTCTCAGGACAACAGATCTTCGCTCTAGAGAAAACATTTGAACAGACAAAGTACTTAGCAGGTCCTGAAAGAGCTCGTTTGGCCTATGTCCTTGGAATGACAGAAAGCCAAGTCAAGGTCAGTATATTTGAAATTAATAAACTGGTATCAAATGACTCAAAAATCAAAATAATCCGGAATGACTTTTTGTTATTCTTTGTCAACTCGCGAGGCAAAGTCGCTACCTAACACCACTAACCTATTCAGTTTCCCAGAATTTTCAGGTTGAAAAATGAAGTATATATACATGTAGGTATATAAAAGCCTTTTCCTGTGTATTATGCTCCGTATAGAAAGATTGATCTCAGATTTAACTCTCCATCGAATCAAGAGAAAGCTTCACTGTGGTCACCTCGAAGTTGGGAAGGGGTTTAAGAGCAAATAGATGAAGAACAAACTCTATTACGTTTGGGGCAAATTTATGGAAACATGTCTCTAACCTTTTCCATTCCAAACAAAGTAAAACACGCATGAAGAATTAACTTCAGCGCCCTTCATCTTGTGTGCTATTGTTCCAAATCTAGTACAAATGATGATTTGGGATTTGATCTTGCTGCAAATAACAGCTTTTTAGAATTTGAATATAGGCCTATCCAACTTTTAGGAAATTTGTCATAGACTGTTTCTAGAAAGTAATTTTCTCAAGTGAGAAATTTGATATCATCAAAATAGCTACTGTTGATGGTTTGGGTGCGCTCGATCTGATGGGGTGTCTGTTGGACTCAACGCGCTGATATCGATGCCATACTAAACAATTTAATTTTTGAGTTCCTGTTATTCTGAAAAACTATTTCAAGTGCTGTCGCAAAATATGCAGAAGCGAAAAGTCATGAAATTTCAGAATGAAGGAATGAACATCTTTGGAATAACCGCAAAAATTGAACGTAATTTTTGCGGTTATTCCAAAGATGTTCATTCCTTCATTCTGAAATTTCATGACCTTAAAAACGAGAGAAAATGCCTCGGCCAAATGTCATGATTTGTTTTCAGGATTTGGAAAAGCAAAGTATGTGTTAACCTTTTAATATTTACTTTTTATCAATACATTTCGGCTACTCATGTGTCATAGCCATCATCAAGAAAACTATGTACCGTATACAAAAGAAATCAACATTAAGACAAGGCAAGTTTTTGAAAAACAAGCATCCTACTTGGATTTCCCAAAGCCTGAAAATTAGAATTAAAAACACTCACTCTCTCTCTCTCTCTATCTCTCTCTCTCCCTCTATCTCGCTCTCTCTCGCTCTCTCTCTCTCTCTCTCTCTCTCTCTCGCCCTCTCTCTCTCTCTTTTCCTTGACTGCTCGTCCGTGACATCAACGACAACGAGGAAGCCGCTGCATCGGTGTTCGCGATGACATTGTTTTGGTATTCCGGAAATGAAGATGTAGAGGATTCAATATAGATCCGTCATTTCAGGTCATGTTCGTATTTGAGTCGTCTGTTTCTTTAATTGACGTTAATGATGTCCAATGGCAATCATTCGGACCACTCAGTATTTTGCATTTTGATGTCGGATTTTGACAAATTGGGTCAATTGCTTTTGTTCCTTCAGCCCATCTTATTCCCAAGCCTCATATGACAGTTATTATTCGCCATATTTGAAGCAAACGACCCTAATGAAAAACCTGAATGGCCACGTGCTATTTCGAAAAGACGCTCGTAATCAACTTCAATCAGAAAGAAAAATTTACGATGTATACGTAAAGTCAGCATTAGGATAATTTAATTTCTCCAAAGCGATCATAATTTACGACACAGCTGTGATCGTTGGGTGGATGGCGGCTCTTATTTGTCTCGATGTGGTGTTAAATTCGTTCCTCTTTCAAAACGATGGAGACACGATAGATGTGGTTGATACGCCCACATTGATCCTAAGTGATGGATTAAGTTTGTGAATATTCGTCTCTTTTGAAATTCCGAAGTATTGAGATAACCATGAATGCAATGATTCTGTTATTTCATAGCTAAGTTTAAGCAAACATGTAGCGGTTGGCGGATGAAAATACAAGACTTGAAAGACGTGGGTAATTACCAGTTTAAGTGAATTGAAAGCACATAACTATTTTTTCATCTGCTGAAAATGAGAGAAAATATTCAGTTGAACACGCCGTTGTAATACGATCAAAGGAGTTTCAATTCGTGTGGCCTGTGTCGTTTTTCAACTTGTTTTACTTCACCGAAATGAAGTTCGACATGACTTTTCATTGTTTTTTATCTGTGCCACCGATATAAGTGAGATCTCGATTTCATTATTGTTGAACTTTTTTAAGGATCATTTTTGTAGAGACTTGAATGATGAAACAAATGATTTAACCTGATGTTTATTATATGATATGCCGAGGAGTAGAATGACTACCCCGCACTCCGCGCAACGCGGGAGGCCTCTGATGAGGGAGGAACTTACATGTTCCTGTTTCTTTGGTTTGAAGAGATTTTCAATTGATGAAGAATCCTGAAAGTTCGCATGAAGTACGGTGCAAGTCTAATCAAATTTGTAAAAGGTGTCTTCATTACACATTTATTTATACAAATAAGTGGAAGGCGCGATTACGAATCTTGCAACTAGGTGCACAATTAATCAGAAATCGCGCGAGTAGTCTGAACATTTTTAGATTCAGTGATAAGAAGTTGACAGTTAATCTAGCTTGCTTTATTTTTCATTTCTAGACCATTTTTCACTAATAGTTTGATAATTTCCATTTAAATTGAGAGTATGTGACACCTAGTCTATTTAGACTCAAAATAATTATAACTCACTCACTTCGCTTCACTTCTCATTTACGTCCAGTAAATTGATAATTATAAATAATAATCATGTAATAGTAATTTATAAAACATTATCCTCTGATACAAATGAATATTGAGCAAGCATTTTTGTCTATCAAGAATGATCAGAAAATGCAAAAAGAAACAAAACTAAAAAGCATGTATTGTCACCTGTAGAGGACTGTATTTTTTGCAAAATATACGGGATAGGGCAATTTTGCTGCACAATACTGTATTCAATGAGATTGCATAAAGCTCTGCGACAGCAGGCTCTTTGATAATAATGATTAAACAAAACGGGATATTTATCTGCAATTGCCTCAGTTGCATTTTAATGTTTTTCTATTCGCAATTCTCTGGCAAGTAGTCGAATTACTTGGTTAATGCCCATGTGAATATGCAGAACTGTACAGTGTGCACAATATACACATAATATAAAACTTTACATCGAAATGCAGCCGTAAAATCTATTTCGGTGTATGTGATATCCACATCCCAATTTCTTTTAAGATTATTAAATACAATTGCATTTACAAAATGTGTGACATATTGACCAATTTCATTTGGCATTGTAAATTTATCTCATTATACCTCTACGATTTAAAATGTATATATAATATGAAATATAAATAGAATATAGTACATATAGTACATATAATAGAATATGATACAGATAGTAATGGATCATTTTTGGCGAATTGTGAAGAATTAGATTCGCTTGTTAAAATAGGCGGGCAACTGCTCAAAGAGTTTCACCAGTTATAGACCTACATTTATTCTCTCTTGTTACCTTTCACATACTTCAACTTTTAATGGAAAAAATATTTTGATTTTATTCATGTGAAGACTAAAATAGTACTTAGCAATAAACATGTCAACCCAAGATGACACTCTAAAATCCTAGAATGCCACCTTATGCATAAATGACAAAATTTACTTTTATTTTGCTTTTTTATTTTACTCGTATTTTGCTTTTCATTGATAGCGGATGATTAAAATGCAATATTTGTTTTATATGTTTACTCATATTAAGATGAAATGAAATGATACTTTTATCATAAATCAACATAGCTTCATTAAATTGTGTTTTATGCAAATTCTTGTGATATTTGTTCCTTGATCTATAACTTTCTAATGCATAAGAATAAAAAACAAATCTTCGATAGTAGAAATTCTGTTATGAAATGCAAATAATCAAATCAGAATGTCACTGTTATGGGAAAACCAATTTTGGCATAAGGATTAAATTATGAATACTTTATATCAAATGAAAAAATATATTATCTATTTGGTGACTTCCACAATAGTTCGTACACAAACCTTAGCTTTAATTTAGGATGATAAAAATCTTACTTGAAAAAAAAGAAAGCTAATTAATGATTATTGAATGAGTGAGGCTGACTGTTAATGTGTCTAATGACGTTGAAAATGAACACCAAAGACTAGAAAACAAGTATGCATGGACCTCAAACTACTCACAAGTCAATTATATAAACATTGTTTTTGCGGCATAATCTACCATTATTTTAACGAAAAAAGAGGTGCCAGGATATTTTCATTATTTAGAGTTTCAGCGTTATTTGGGTTGATGTTGTTTTTATCCCTTTTTCTAATCATAAATGATTAAGTCTGGATTTAAATATGCACTAAAATAGTTGAACAAGACCTTTGTTAAGAAGTGATTCATAATATTGTCTGAAGTATAGACATCTGTGTCATTTTCCTTTTCAAATTGATTGATTGATTGAAATTTTGATCACGTGTATTACAAACTTGCACCTGAAATTACTAAGTAATTAATGATTATCAAAACTATTATAATTCATGAAAATCACTAATTATTGCTGCCATATTAGACATGGAAAATTTTTGAATCCTCAATATAACCTACGACAGCAAATTTTTAATGCTCCAACTATAAAATCCATTATAGGGACGTAAATTGCAAAACCTTTAGGTGAAAACGACATTTCCATTCACAACAATTGCACCTATCATCGCCTAATTTGGTTTTTACATCTGAAAAAATGAAGACAATAATGATGAAAGCGATGGTAAACTACTTGGTGTAAATGACAGGGGATATCGATGATGAGAGAAGGAAAACTGTAAATTGCGTCGCAGAATGAGGAAGAATTACATTGTAAATATAAATAGGCCTGGCCGAGGAACATTCAAGGCTAATTGGGTGTAAAAGCCGTTTAAAGTCATTTTCAATACATCAAAAATCATCCAAGTTTGCTCCCTGATTGCAATTTTACGATAGTCGCTACACATGTGCCTGTGGTCTGTGTGTCATTTGTCATCGTCCAATGTCTCTTTTAACACCGGCGGGCGTCCCCTCGTGATATGACACATCAGGTGGCAAGCCACGTGTGCTTGATTCTTCATCATCACAACCACAATTTACCTGTAAACTTGCAACACACCCTATTTTGATGTTTAATCGACACTTAAGAGGAACCTCGTCCCTAACAAGCCAAGGAGATGCATGTGGTGAATTGCTTAAATCAAATATCTCTTCTATCCAAACATGGAAATATTGTTAGCACATAATGTACCGATCCTCCCATTTTACAACAAATATTCCAAATTTTGTCATTCTGTCAACATTGAAATGGGCTTTAAATTTGGCCCTCGTTGTCGTTCAAGTTCACAAGACTAGAATTATAGAAGAATGATTATTATTACATTCTGTTAAACGGAATCTAACGTCAATTTGTTGAAGCATCAGCTACTTTCTGCACACGATGAATGACAGTAAAGTAAACACATTAAAAAATTTGGAGAAATATACAACGTCAGTCATTGAATTGTCAAAAGCATTTCCAAGCGCGTGCAACATGTCTTATATTTCTCATATGCTATCATCAAGTCTATAAAGAAAGCAATGTTCACCTCAAGTTATGGAAAACTCCATTGATAACATTTTGAATATCATGCAATATTAAATCAAAAGCTCATTTTATGGAAGTTTCCTAATCATGTGCAAGAAACAGAAAAATCCTCGCATAATGGCTATTATATCACACGAATAAATTGCAAGAACATGTAAGTACGTAAGTAAGTAATGTGTTTATTGAAAGAAAATAGAAATCAAATATGCAAGAGTCAATGACAAGATGGCAATCTCAAGATCCAACTTATAAATAACATTCACGAGTTAGAAGTGCATGTACATGTTCTGTGATGAAAAGTAGCTAAAAATAGTCATAATTAATAAATGTTCTAGCTATATACTTAAAATCATGAGCATGAAACAAATTTTCATAAGGTCAAAATCCGTTTTTGAGCCAAGAAGTTTCAGATGTGTAGAGCACTTTAGGAGTCATTCCATTCCATCAAATTTATATTGACATATAGGCAGCTCATCCAATACACTACTTCTTAATGTGCTTATATGGGTCCACGTAACTAACTTCCAGCAAAGATACTGTAAATAGAGACACGGGTTCCAAGAAATCATGACATCATGACGGAAACTGTACAAATTCATCAAAATAGTTTTTGTTCCACCCGAAATTTATATCGGAAGTTGTGCAAGAATTTCTCTAAAATTCCTTACGTCAAGTATAAATACCCTATTCACACCTGACTATATTTCAATTTTTCTGTCGGAGTGACAAACTTAGACAGGATTTTCTTGATACTGCTAACTTTTGGACATCTCTACTCTGTTAGACAGTTAGTGACAGTGAGAGGAGAGAAACAGGGTTAAGTAAAAATAACCTCTGTAGTGACCGTCATGTTGATTGTAAAAATCATTCAATAGACAATTTCAATGTCAATTCCTCAGTCCAGCATTAATACATCATCGCTCTCATTACTGTGGTTTTCATGAAATTCAAAGTGCTACTGATGTCAATTTGAAGAGCTTCTTGAAATCACCTGAATTTCATGCTCTACGCGCCGATGAATATTTCCACATGGAGAGATACTAATGCGCAAAAACATTCTCCGTTTGTAAAACTCGTCAGAGGAATCGCTAAGGTTGGGTTACTTCAAGTGAATGGCCAAACGTCTTGTCACTGCCATTGTATTGCTGCATTTCTGCTTGAGTGCCATACAAGTAATGACTTCTGACCATAGAGTTGCCTCCCGCCGAGAAAAAGAAGTCATCCGATGAAGAGACAGAAATAGCGGTGAAGTTGTATGGTAGGTGTCTCCATGAGTTGTCAGAATACAGCGATTTTGTGCAGTTGATATCTGTTTGTAGGTCTATCGGTTGCCTCCCTCTCGGCATGGTGTCATCAAATCAAGTGGACCGAAATTCAATTGCATTTAATAATCTCGCTGTAGAAAGATGTATATCACACAATTGAATCGTTTTTATTCGCATCAACACCATTCACCAAGCAATGGAAGCTGAAAAGGCATAATGCAATTAATGTCCGATTAAAATTTATTGCTAGAATGATTAATAACATTTGAATATATCCATGAGTCAAGATAAGCTAAGTAGTCAGAATCTCAAAGCCAGACAGTTTTGCTATTAAATGTTCTATGAAACTGCACAGTAAAGGAAATGGAGTCAAAGAATGTCCAAATAGCTTCGAGAGGGCATCACTCATTTGCACCCACAGATTTAGATTGTTCAAGCGTGTCACTTTCCTAGAAGTGCTAACTGATTCAAAACGATGGCACATGCAAAACCTTACTAAGTGGGCAAAAAGACATTTTTAATATCTTGCAGAGACAGGAAAAATAGTCGTGCGCCGCTTGCGCATTGCTGCGGATTCCTTCAAAATGCTCCGATCGCCACGATTCCTTCAGATTCGAAGAATTCAAATCATTGCGCAAAAGTTTTCTCGATGAAGTTGGGTCCTCCGATTATTATTGAAAAAGATAGCAGGCGCATGAAGAAACGTTCACAAACGTCTCTTTAGAACTTGACATCTACCGCGTCTCTTTGCTGTGTGATTCGGTTGATAACAGAAGAAGAGACGACCATTGTGCGCCACTTTCATATACAAATAATTTGCACCATATCTCAAACAAAAGACAAACTTATGACTTGACAGGCAACTGTCATAGAAAAACTTTCTAAAAGACGTGCAGGTGAAAATGACTACTTGGACACATTAACATGGTTTGAGTGAATCCAGTTAGTAAGTCGTAAGCCTATCTATTTTCAATTATCTGAATATTTCCGATTGAATTTAGAATTCACATTCCTATAGTTATCTGGGATGAGCGTATTTGCATACAAAGTTAACAAACAGTTTTAATTTTCATGGCTACATTTACTCACTCTTGTTGATTATGATTGAAACGATCATATTTGTTCAGTATCAAGTAACGATCAAATTACAGCATTAGTACTAATCAGATGGTGGCGCAAATGATGAACTCCCCTTCGAGTTTCAGCTACATTTTTCAACTTTTAAGTCACAGAAGCAGCTAGGTCTATTTCTCTTGACAGCTTTTAAGTCTCGTTAGTCGCCAGGTTATTCAAATCGAGCAGTTGAACCAACCGGACAACAGTCATTTTGTTACTACATTTTGCCACGATTAATGGAAAGTGGTTTAATAGTGATTGATTAGATAAGCTTAGCTAAAAAATGTGCTTAGTTGATTGATTAACCAAGCAATTTTCTTCCAAACACTATTAACGGCATTGTAGGCCTACGAGGCTTGGAGTGGGATCATTGTCGAACCGCTCCACTTTCTTTTGGTTACCAATTTTTGTCGGTCTGGGGTCAATGTTGATTCGCAACCTTCACTTCGGTAGAAATGTTAATAGCTTCGTAATTAATAGCGAAGCTACATGCGCTTCAATAGGTTAATTGCAGAGAGATTGATTTTGGCCAAGCAATCAATTAGTCGCAATTATTAAATAAATAAAGTGAAATATTCAAAACTGAGAATAAGTCTCTTCATATGCTGATGATAAATTTTATCTTCACCATTTTAAGATACTAATTCTTAGCTTTGAATATTTTACTTTGAAATTTAAACTAAACGAGTTAAGCTACAGAGGTGTAAGTACTTTATAAGTCGCATAATAGCTTGTTATCAATTTGTTTCGCGTACTATAGTCGCTTTATCAAAGACAAAAATTCGCCTCTCTTTTTCCGAGGGGGGATTAAGTAATAGCGGTTTTCTGACAAACTTTCAAAAAGAATGGAGTCGCCATCACCAATGTAAATCTATTAAAATACGCTGACGTCGCGAGCGCTTTCGAGGCCTCTAATCATGCGATGCGGGCGAGTAAAAGTGACATCACAGTGAAATGCGGGACATTTATACAGGTATACACACTATATTTATATTTTTGTACACAGTTGTATGCAATGAATATATACAATGAATACACGGACGGACGGAAGGATACTTCAAAAGAACATTGACAATCAAGACTACCAGGGCAAAAGTCAACTAAAAAATTTGTTCAGATTACAAAGCAGATGTTACACTTATACAAGCAGAAGAATCACTTTCGTTTGACTCTTTAAAACAGAGCAATTTTTCCAAGGCGTTCAGTCATCGCTATAGTTGCCCACATGAACGCCCTGAAGAATTCGAACCTCCCATTCATCGAAGATTCTCATTCTGGTGTTGTCACAAAGCGTGTATTTTCTTCTGTGAAATAGGCTTTTCCGTGTGTCAATCCTATTTTCACCTTTGATAGTAAGCGTATTCCTGTCCGTTCTCTTAAGGATCCTATTCCTCTTGTCAGTCGGTCACATGCCATCTATGAATTCAAATGTGACTGGAAGTAGTTACATGGGCCGCACTGACAGGAACTTACGAAAATTGATAAAGGAACATTTGCTTTGTTGGCTACAAAGTGATGTGAGAAGGTCTAGTCGTAAGCCACCGTCATCTGTATGCAGGCATGCAGTCGATTGTAATGATTTTAAAGGATTTTCTTTTCCGTCTTATGTTTCTATTTTACACAGTTCTTTCAATGTCATTTCCCTGCGTGGTTTAGAAGCCTTGCATATTTTGAATCGTGCACCACTCCTTTGTGTTCATAAGGAGTTTGTATATAGTTTATTGTTGCCTTGGTAGTCTTGATTGTTAATATTCTTTTGTGATACTTTCCGTCCGTCCGTGTCTTGAGTTTTAACTTTGTACGCATTTCACTGTGATGTCACTTTTATTCGGCGGCATCGCATTTTAAATATGTTGTTCACAACAACTGCTTCACTATTTCTGATATACTTTTTTATGCAATTCAGATTGGCGGATGGGGGGAGAGTATCACAACACCGGTTCGGAGAAATTAGGCTGATCTATTAGTGGCAAGCTAGAATTGACTTTGTACCGCATGTCCTATCCTAATCTTTGGTAACGTAACAGTCAATGTACGTAAACAAATTATCGGGGCTAATAATGTTTGATCAACATCTTCATTTAACTCACAGAATCCTTTCAACTTTCCAAAGGCATGACTTTGCTGTCACAGCATGGTTTAGTTTAATTTTGAAGAATTATCTATGAATGAAAAAGATTTATTGGTAGCATTGACAAAAAATTTGGTGACGTGCTTTTTAACCAAATTCAAAAGATAAGAGCCACAATGCCAAGAGAAGTCATTAACTAATAAGTTGAACCGCTACTTGGTCATTCACTGCAAATTCATAAATTTGCTTGCAGTGGCTGAAATGACGAAAATTAAGCACGTCGTGGGATTTTGTGATCGTAAATATCATGTACTGATTCGTGATTCAACAATACATTGCTTTTCGACTTCGAAAATACATCAAACGGTATGGACTGGTCAATTAGACAGTTTTGAACGGAAATAAATAAGTAAAGCATGCTGATAAGTTTCCAATACCAAGGAATATACTGAATCCTCATTAGCTGACCTATAACGGCTTTGTGACTGACGCTGTTATTGACAATCATTGAGATATTGAAATAGATGAATTGTAAAATGTTTTGTTGATTTGTTAATAAAAGGACATCAAACGCCAGCCGCCATGCAGTCTAGCAGATTTCTCCAAACACAATAGTCGAATTGAAATGCACGTCTTTGGACGGTGGGTTATTGTCGGCGTTTTGCAAAGATTTAATGAGCTAGCTTTGGACTACATTACTTGAGAACAAGATACGATTATTTACCAGCGGAACTGGCGCTGGTAACTGTAAGGTGTCAACTATTGTAATTGACACTAAATGCTTAAGTCGAATCATTTAGAAATAATCATCAATTTATTGTTCATTCTTAGAATGATGGAAAGCCATAAATAATGTAAACTATCACGCTTTGATAAATCGTCCGCGTTCATCCATAAGTAATGTTTGCATTCTGTTTAAATGCGGAATTGCATTGAGGGCAACCAGCTCACGCTCATGGAAAGAGTCTTTGATGACAATGCGCTTGATAACTATCTGACATTGATTTCGATTAATTTGTTTGATCAGCAATTCAAATACTCATAATACATTTTGACTTTTATAATGAGGTCAGATAGTCGAATTTTCAGGAAATTATTTGAAATATTTGAAACAACAAGTGTATTCTGACATTTACTATACTTGCAAGTTGCCAGAGAAAAGTGGAATAGCTCATGATATTGTCAATATTGCATTGAACCCTGCTGGCTTTGCTTGATAATATGCCCATCAGATAGAAGGTTGACCTGTGTATTGAACCTTTTACTACCTCATTCAAACACTCAATTTCCGTTTGCAATGCATCTCAAAAACAACTCAAAATGCAAAATAAATGTTAACAAATGAATCTTTTGATTTCAGGAGATAATTATCACAAAATCCATCAATGGATATAGATTGATTTTTAAGATACTTTTTACAGTAGCAAGACCTATTCAGAATACAAAATGCATACTGTCATCATCAGAGAAAGCATGCTCGAATTGTATGTAATCCACTTTGTCATGGAGCAAGAAGTCTTAGTTTCGAAGATCTGAAGGTCGAATCCTCGCTAGTACTTTGCCCACAAGAGGTAGTCACGTCTAATTGTCCGACCATGGAAGTCGCTATATTGCGACGTCCATGAATCCGACAGCCAGAACGAGGTCTGCAAGAAGCGAGGAGATTTTCACGGAAAGATAAACACCAGTTTTCTACTCCATCTGCTCGTCCGCCGATCGTTCTACCCAGTTCCTCAACTTTGACCAACATCGAGGAGCCATCGAGTCAGTTAATGATAGCCTATATTAAGAAAAGGAAAACCTTGTTGGGCTCGAAATTAATTTATTACTGCTTTTACGTGAGCTTTCAGACTTTACCCTTCGTCCGTCGAATAGGCCAGACTGTCATCGTTCCTCATCATGTGTGTCATCGGGAGCGCAGAAAATCATACGAAAATCCAATGTTAGGCAGTTTGAAGACTTCAGTCATTCTTTGGCATAGAATATTTTCACGTCATTTCTTAACATACTCATGTTCCTATGTCTATGAAGCTACAGCCACATTATTCAAAAATGGTAAGGCTACTCATATTGTCAAACACAATGTTTTGGCTATATTTAATCACATTTACCCATCTCATTTAGTCACATTCTCACACACATGCACCATCCATCAGAAATATGAGAATTACATACACCCATGATAAGAAATGACGAAGAAATTCAATGTCAGAAATTGTGACCCTTAACGCTACTTAGTGCTTTTCTCTTAATCAGAGACACATTGAAAATCTCATTTTGGCAGAAAGGTTCAATTTGCTTCCCATTGGATTTGCATCCTGTCTAACAAGAAGAGGAAACAAGTAGAACTCTTCAGTTACCTACCAGGAAGAAACCAGGTAGCAAACAGATAGGTAGCATCATTCTGTGAAAATTTCATTTTTGCATCATTCCCTGCAGAAACTCGTTCTGGCGGCTTGACTGTACGGCACACATGTATATTTTTGAATTGAATGAAATTATAATTCCTGGTCGAAAAAGCCAGTCTGAACCGAGCTAGAGTTCGACTTGATTCGGGTTGGTTCGAGCAAACTGGAGTTGGCTTCACTGATTGACTGTTGCTTGATAATCATTTCTAATTTTCACATTTTCCTTCAGGTATGGTTTCAAAATCGACGAACAAAGTGGCGGAAGAAGCACGCTGCAGAGCGAGCATCCGCAAAGCGCAAACAGGATGACGACGATGATGCAGAAGGTGTTGATGGTGATTTGGACGTCGATGAGCCGTTGGATGTCGAGTCTGAAGATATCGAGACGAATCTTAGAGGTCTACCGGACTTTGAGTGCGTTGAGAACCGAATGCCTCCTACCTACTGTCCTCATCGGAGGGATGACGACGATCTAGAAGAAGATGAGGAGACGAAGGAAGTCTCAGTGAACAGTCATTGACTTATTTGACAGATCATCAAAAGTTTCAGTGCAATAGATCCGCTCAGGATCCACCACGGACGCCCAGATGGCTCGGACTCGTAGACACGTATCGTCATTGAGGATCATAGTCGGCGGCGCGATAGCCCAACTGTCATTGTCAGTCACGGTGTAAACGTCATGACATTGTGTCGATGACGTCGAATGTTGAAACTTATAGGCTCACCTTGTACATTATCTCCAAATCCGTAGACAGAAGCAGCTCTTCCTTTTTTGATACAAAATTATTGTTATGTTCGTTGTCGATGTATCACGAGAAGTTGTCGGAGAAGAATTAAAGATTACTGCAAATGAATATTATTTTCATTTCAACCCTAGCTTGTCTATTGAACTAGGAAGAAGGGATTGTCTCTGAACATATAGTAAATATATGTAAATAGAGTGTCGACTCAATAAAGTGTCTGTACACAGTGAAATTTTTTTATCAAAAGATCCAGCTTTTTGCAGAGATTACGTTCCTGCTGTCCAAAAAATTATTTGAGCAGTTTTTAAAAAACTAAAGTTTTGCAAATTTATAATCTACCGACATGACGCCCCTTTATGAGTAGTTTGAAGCAAGTTGGATATAAAAAGGAGGGAATATTCGCCAACAAGCATTTTGATTAAGCGGAAATTACGAGTAAGCTGATGATCAAGGAAATTTCATGAACCACATTATAATGCAAGTCCCTGCAAGTCTTCAAGGAAAAGTTGAGATTTCATTGTACTTCTTAGCTGAGATGTCACGTTTTTAATTCAATTTTCAGCGGCATGATTTTATGATTCACGATTTGCGTCATTTCTTGAATCTGAGTAGTAATAGTAATGAGGACCCATTTACCTCTTTTAAAGTTAATTATGATAGCTTCCTTGATAATGATGTTTTGCTTTTTCAGTGACAGTTTGTGATATGATCACACTAAAGAAAATAATATTATAATAATGAAGCTGAGCTTTTAGTAATGGAAACTCACCAAATTGACATGACATGGAGGATTTGTGGAATACTTTTCTTTATTCTGTATTGCTTTCATGATCAGTCAGATTCGTGTTAATTCTCCAAAAGTGTAGAAATTTGCATGTCTCACATGTGGCACTGGGTCTCGACTCATGTTCATTTAATGAAATTAAATTGAGGATTTAATAAATGCTGAGCAACTACTCTACCTATATGTCTCTGAAACTGTGTCTTATGTCACACTGTAAATCTGAAGGTGACAAAATGCATTTTTGTACAGCGTCTTTTTTGGCAAGCCATGTTACAAAAATCTTCACGGAACTAGATTTCAAAATGAACAAACTGTAGTTATATTTATTTCGATTAATATTCTGCCTTGATCTTCGCAACTAACCAAATCGTGCCAAATCAGAATATTGACTCGAAAATACGCGTAAGTGCAGAATCTGTGTTTTCCCATTGGTTTTGGCGGTATTCAATGAGTCTGTGGTGCGTCTATAATATATGTGTTATTTTCATGCTTGCTGAAAAGAGCAATAGGCAGCAAAAGCCAAAAATTAAAATTGTCTCAATAGCCTACTGATGCAGTGTTAAGTTTAGAGTATTTGTTTCACGTCATTGAAGTCAGGTGCTGATTGAACATCTTCATTTGTCTTTCCTTTCCATCATCCTCCGCGAAAGTAGTGTCTTAATCAAGTTCAAAATCGAAGCGATAAAGAGGAGCATAAAACGCTAGTATCTGATCAGATGGTGATTTCATTACAAGATGACCGCCAACAGGACGGGATTCTTCATCCTTATTCAACAAAAACGTTAGCCTCTCCTTCAATGCATTGCCCTCAATTTGAAAAAAGATGAGAAAAAATGTGTACAGCTCTACGCGCTTCGAACGTTTGCTCTTCATCAGTGGGAAAATTCGCTAAAAACCATGTTGGTTTCGTGAAGAAATTCTTTCTGTTCTACTAAAAAGTCGAGAAATGGCGCTCACATCATTTCGCCCTTTCAGGGACGAATTGTAATTGTAACAAATGACTTGTCTCTTTGCTTTTTTATACTGACAATTGCAGA
This sequence comes from Prostheceraeus crozeri, assembly GCA_907163375.1. Lineage (NCBI taxonomy): Eukaryota > Metazoa > Platyhelminthes > Polycladida > Euryleptidae > Prostheceraeus > Prostheceraeus crozeri. The sequence goes on from CAJQUW010000826.1 coordinate 129,515, forward strand.
TATCTGAATTTTATAGATACTTTACAAGGTTAAAGTGAGGAATGATCTTTATACTACGAATTAAATGAAGCGCTTTGATGCGAGTATAGGCCTCAAACCTACAAGAACTCCACTTCCATGTCGAACTTTGTGATTGCTTGCTTTATACCCACATGTCAGTGATAATTAATTGATGAATTGCTGCAAAAGGAAACTATTTTCTTGTAGAGTATACCGTAAATGCGTTTCGTATATCAACTACTTTCAAACAAATAAAAATCATGCAGGCACATGCAGAATGAAATTGGATCGGAAAATTTTCGACACATTTAAAAGTGACTATGAACATTTTACAATTGAAATAATATATCGACTATTTCTTGGCTAAATAATTGAACATCTATCTTAATGTGTCTATACATTCTAAGGCATTTTTTTACATAATCTTTTACATGGCAATTTGATGTAACGTTTAACGTTTATCTCATTTTATTCTTATTGTCAATTGAATTGGCTATCAGAATAAGCGAGCAGTTTAACTGAAACAAAATGTGGAAGACTCTAATCTACTATAGCCTCGCTACGATTTTCACTATCACAGTAATGTAATTGCTATCAAAATTGCAAAATGCATCAAGCATTTTGCGACCATACTTTTTTTGAATGAATTTGTGGAAAAACTGTAATTTGCTGGGTTAATGGCGATTTCTTCTTCAAATCCGTTACCACACTGCTGACAACAACTGCTGGATGCAGTAGGCCCTTCCAGACAAACATTGAACATTCTCATTTGTTTTCAGTGCATCGCGCTGATTCGAGAACTTAATTTTACTTTTCAATTGTAATAATGGTGAATAATCAAGCTGACGGCCCATCTCAGTACAGACTCAATACAGTCACCCTTAATGCAAGCTGCACTTTGTATTTAGCTTGAGATGGATGTTGCAGCTGGTACACAGATTCACTCTTCCGACTCTTTTCAACTGGGATAGCACTCAAATTTGACTATTTTACTCGGTTCTGTGCGTACATCCGCATCCTCGTAGCTCTTTCTAAATCCATAAGCAAAGCACATTAGTCAGCTTTGTGGCGAAAACGCCAAAGATCTTGCGCTAGGATCGTAAACAAATAAATACCACAGATTTCTTGCAAGAAGCTAGAAGATCATGCAGAACAAGATAAATGTAATATTTTGTAAGATGAGTAAGATTTACTAGAAGATCGGCAAGATTAGCAACGAGATTTATTATTACTTTTGTAAGAAAGACAAGATTGACCACAGAAACCTAATGCGAAATATAAATGTCGAATTTAATTAACGCTATATTACTATCATATCAATATAATTAGTAGACCTACTGGCATTCTCTTGCTCTAGCACAGTAGTAGCGATCTGTTTTAATCGTAAAAACATACACGACAGACAATTAAAGCTATACATGTATGCATGATATGCACAACTGGTGATCAATACTCACATCATCTACCGCAGAATGCCTTATGAATAACTGATAACTTAAGGATAGCTACTGTACCAAACATCCGGACGATACTGCCATGGGTCGCATAAAAAGTGAAGCAAACAGGATTTGACATCGATTTGAAAAGTACGACATCTGGTATAACTTGCAGTCACCTTTTCTCATTGTCACATTGATCAATTGGTCTCGGATGGAGTATAATACTAATTAGAATCAAAACTGCTTTCATAAAAACAGTCGCTTCTGATAAAGTCTCTGCTACACCTAATAGCTTAACACTAGAAGGACCGACCGGTTATTTTTGACCGCTGCTAAACTACGAAGTGTTATAGCTTCTATGAAATTCGATATTCCGACTTACCTTGTCTTGACTTTTCTTGAATATATAATGGCTTCATATTAGTCGCATCAAAATTTGATTGGACCTATTAGTTTCTTTGTTTTATGTGTGTCTACCTACAAGGACCGGACCGGTCAAAAATGACGCTTATTAATATCGCTCAGAATTTTTGTACTTTGAATTCAATTTTCGAATAGAAATCGAAATAAGCGTGTAGTCTCAAGCCACATTGCTGCATTGTCAAAAGTGAGTGAAGTGTATCGCATTAGTAATTATTTTCACATGGAAAGGTCAACCATGAGCTACGCATAATATATTATGCCTTTGACTTCTCTTTTGTTACAGCTGAACAATGGCGATTCATTTCCGAAAATCCCTCATATTCACAATTGCACGAAAATTCGATAAGCAGAAACACGCACTGAATATCATTTCTTGCTTCAATTTTGCACAAATTCCTTTGGTATACCAACAATCAACACTGATTGATGTCTTCAAGCAAGCAACCAAGAACCATGGAGAGGAGATGATGAATAAGGTGATGGAATTCATTAGTCAGTGACTGTATAGATATGATGACTGTTTCATTAGCAACCGCATGGCTAAAGGTGATCGAAGCAATGAGTGGCCAAAAAGGCTCATTGCTTATCAGATACTGACTGAGTTGAAAAGAATTGATTGGAATGATTCTAACGAAGCATGCGGACTACTCTGACAGTGACAGTAAAAGTGATCACGAAACAACTGAACTGCTGTAGCATCACGTTCAAGGACTGAATGGATATTTGTTCTTGTGATTTCGAACATGAACAAATGCCTGCAGGGAGAAGCTCTCGGCAATGGTCGGATCCAGCATCGTGCGTTTATCAAGAATTTGATTAGCATCCGAAAAGAATTCCTGAAACGATTACATGTTACAACACTGTAAAATGTGGAGCTGTTGTTTTCGACCAAATGTCGAGATACCATTCACGTAAAGCCTTTGCCAATGGCGGTGTTTTTCAACCTCATTGATATGGCGGGAATCTCCATAACTAAAATTCCCATAATGAATAATCTCCATGAATGAATTCTCCAAGGCTGTCATGACACTGAGAATCTGTATAATACCATCATTCCTTCTGCATTACAACCATGATCAATCAATTCCGTGGTCATTTCTTCACAGCTGAAAAAATTTGCATATCTCACATTTTGTGACAATTATCAACTGTCCCCTTCGAGTTCATTTTATAAAATCGAAAGTGTATGCACATTGGGGATTTAATAAATGCGGAGTTACCACTCTACCTAATATACCTACTCTATGGGATGGACAGTGCATAAATAACTTAAGATATGCACACGAAATCGTCCTTGTTACCGATCCCTGCGAGCAACTCCAAGCAATAACGGACAGCGTCTGCCGAACGATTGAAAATCAGTGTCAAAAAAAATCGATGGCGATGGTTAAGCAGGAGAGAGGAGACAATCCGCATATCATTGGGCACTGCTCTGGTGGAGCAGGTTGACGCCTTTAAATACCTTGTTGTACTCTTTTCAGAAAACAGGAACACTTGGAAAGCTGTAAAAGAGAGAGAGTGAGCATGGGGTACGTGGCACTAGGCAAACTCAGTAAACTTTGGAACACCCGCCGCATACCTCTGCAACTGAAGTTCAGACTTCTAACCGCCATCGTAATTCCAACAGTGATTTACGGATCGGAATGATGGATCCTGAAGAGTAAAGAAAGAGAAAAGCTGAGAGCCTTCGAGTTGTACTGTCTACGAGGAGTAGTGAACATCCGATGGCAAAACAGAATTCCAAACACACGAGTGAGAGAAATGGCGGGAGGATGGAGAAGTATAGTGCATGTCATCGATGACCAACAAAGAAGATGGCTCGGTCATGTGGAAAGAATACACGAGAAGCGATGGCCCAAGATGATGTTACACAGAAGAGTGCATGGAACACGTCCAAGGGGCCGACCTCGTATCACCTGGTGGCAGCAATTTAGATCAGCCAACAGCCATATCTCAACACAAGAAATGCTGCATCGAGAACGACATCGCGAAAGATGGACATCATACAGACGCTGAATGTGGGACCCAACCTGACACGCCGTCAGTATGGACTTAAGTCAAGTCACTGTGTGTTACAAATGATATGTGCTACCACATGTAGCAACAAAATTTATAGGTAAAATGTGAAACTGCAATTTAAATGCGCCCAGATTTAAGTTGCGATCTTATGATAAGATGATGGTTGACTTCGGTATTCGCAGTGAAACGGTTGCTTTCTCATGGTCTAAGGTGGTCAGTGTGGCCAAACTGCGGCCAGCGATGCCTTCTTGTGCGACTCAATCACCCCTCTACAAGTGTGTATTGAAACAAGCTCATAGCTTATGGTGTTGGATTTATATAAAAATTATCTCCATCGAGAGAATTTTCCAGACATTTTTTAAGCATGCTATTTTCATATACTTGCTTTTTGGAACTACGTGCACATGCGAGCACATGTTCTCTCAATTGAAATGTGTGAAAACTACCATTAGACAAAAATTTGGAAAACTCTGTGTATCTCAGCATCGAACTTGACAAATGACCCCTTGGCGTGTTGTCTGAACCTTATCAATCCCAAGAAAGTTATTCATTTCAAGGTTTTCTAGAGCAGTTTTCATTCATAAGCCTTTTATCAATTCTGTATATTCAAATAGCTCTTCTGTTATTAAGAAAGGTCAGGATTTTTATAAAATTTACAAGAAAAAAAATTGAATTTTTGATTTTATATTGACATCTAAAAGGCAGAAAATATTTGCAAGAAGTACAATGTAATTATCTTTCTGCACTTTTAGATGTACATTTACCAATGAATTAAATAATTCAAAAGGTGAGTATTTTTTAAGTTGGATGCGGCCTGGCTCGACTTCTGTATTGATAATCTGGCCCGCGGCCCAGAAAAGGTTGGCCATCCCTGGTCTATGCAGTCGTTTCATGCATCAAAAATATTACGAGACTGATGCACAAAACTGATTGAACAATTTTTGATTTCAAGTATATTATATAAAATTGTAATTGTCTGTGGATTGGCTACTATTAACCACAAGTAGTAGTACTTACTATTTCATTTTTTATTTCAAGCGAACGACTCTGCCATGAAACACCCTAAGTTGTAGATTGCCCAAATTGGGATCCATGAATCAGTAAGCTAAGTTATAGTTCATAAACAGGGCCGTCGGTACGGGGAATGGTGTGGTGATGCACATGTAATAGCGCCTGGCTTCATCAAAATTCTGCTTGTCGGTGTCGGAAAAATGAGAACTTTATTGCTCCATCAGAAATGCATCAACTCATCATGAATGACCACAACAAAGAATAATAAATGTGAATTTTTATATGAATGAATTTGTATGTAAATAAGCAGATGATGACAAAATAATGATACTAGCAAACCAAAAAAGCGGCTCTGACTTTAAATTACTATTCATTCGTGGTGGTTCTGCAGCTTTTGTTTGTTTGTTTGTAGATTTTTTTCAAAGTATTTTTTCAGTTGGTATGTGTCTGTATAGTGATATTTCTGATGGTGGTCTGTCTTTTAGATGCTCCTTTCTGTGTACGTGTGCAAATGTCGACGAGTTTCTCTGATGCAACATTCAGTGTTCATAGAAATAGGTATAGGCCAAAACAGGGAGCCTCTTGTAATTTTGAAACCCCTTGGTAATGAAAATAATATGCTATCATCCATCAAGTGTACGCCTAGGGACTGGTGCGTTTAAGCTTTCTCACGTACGTGAGCTTCTCACATGACTCAAGTGGACAATAAATCGAATATTGCATATTTTCTTGGATTTTATCAAATTCAGTAATAGTTTACAGCTATATCAGTCTAGTTTGCATTCTTGGAATTCACTATCAATTCAGGTTCATAAAAATCGAGTTAGACTGCTAAAATATGCTATTGATTGATACATGTATTTGTAATGCCCATGCGGCAAGAATACCAGAAGAAAATTGCATGTATTGCCTGCTATTTTTTCGGGGAAAACAGCATAAGGTTAGCATAACAACATGCAAAAAGTGTTCTAAGAATCTATTGGAGATCCAAGAAAAATCTAAGAAAAAATAAATAATAGAAAAATGAGTCCAAGAATAATTTGCAAATCTAATATGAGTTATTGCAATGTCATTTTATGTCGCCTTTAAAAACTTGTAGGTAATTTTCATTGCATAGTGATTGACATATAGAAGGTGTAATTCAAAATGCATCAAAAAAATTGATAAACCTGTTGAAATCATTGTAGTGAGCTAAATTCATCTTATGCTCTGACATTTAACATGATGAATTTTTTTATTGGATGCTGTAGCTTGGCACATGGGAGGATTATTTGGACAATTTTGAACGGTACTTGAATTAAATGAATATATGGGTGGTTTCGCGCTATCTGGTGTTAATTTAATTGTTTCATCTGTACAGCAGATACGAAAGCCATTTTGCTCACAACACTGGACGGTTGAACTCCTATAAAACGATGGAAATTCAATGCGAAATAAAATACCGGCACCTTCAAAAGATATAGAATAGCCTGCTTCTTCATTTATCCAGCAAATTTCATTGAAAAAACTAAGCTTTGCTATAAAATCATGCGATTCTCAAACAATACCTTAGTAACACGCTTCTGACGGCCCCACGCTAGTAGTAACCCCATCCCAGACGCAAGGACAGTGCGGTGCAGTGATGAGTCATCGATGAGTCATCATGCTGACTCAGCCCCCCTCTCGCAGGAAGGTGAGGGAGGTGGCCAAGGATGTGTTGGGAGGAATGGGTCCGTGAGGAGAAAACTGTTCCCTACTCCCCTCCCTCTGGAAGGAAGGAAGGAAGGAAGAGTGATGAGGCAAGGGGTGGAATCTCGGAAGGATAGAGTGAGAAAAGGCGGGTTTTGGTGGTTTTGGGATGAGAAAGGCTGGAAATCGTCATGAAAGAGGGTTCGGATGTGAAATTGGAGTTCAGATGTGGAATCTACGTGAAATTTTGGGTGGGGAACGAAGGCAGGAGGAGATTTCCTGGGAGGCAAGGGGTGGAATCTCTGAAAACCGCAGAGTTGGAAAAAGGCGGGTTTTGGTGGTTTTGGGATGAGAAAGTCCATTTTTCGGGCAGAAGGAGTGCTCGGATGGAAAAACGGAGGCCAGATTAGGAATCTACGTGAAATGTTGGGTTAGGAAGGATGTTTCCAGCGACATCGAAGAGAAAAAATTTTGAGGACGTCCCCCCCCTGCCAAACTTCCAACTTTGGTTGTAGACATCGTAGAAAGTCGTGCAATAGCTCATTTGAAAGCTAAAACTGAGAAAAATGCAGTGGAAAGCTCAGTTTGGTCCACTTTTCCTGGGTTTAGGGAGGAAAATGGCAGGAAAACGTCAGAGTTGAAAAAGTCAGGTTTTGGAGATTTTGGGATGAGAAAGTCCATTTTTCGGTAGGAAGGAGTGCTCGGATGGGAAAATGGAGTGCAGATTCGGACGTTTTGGCCACTTTTGGGTCTAGTAACGACTTCCCAACTCAATCGGAGAGAAAAAGTTCTGACCCCCCCCCTCCTGCCAAACTTCCAACTTTGGTGTTAGAGATCGTAGAATGTCGTGCAATAGCTCATTTGAAAGCTGGGAGTGAGACAAATTCAGTGGAAAACATGGTGAGACGTTATTGAAAATTTGGGACCTTGGCGAAAAACGACAGAGTTAGAATGTTTATGAAAATCGATCTAGCGGGTGAAGCAAACCTCGGACGGGAAAACAGAGACCAGATTTAGAATGAGCGTCAAATTTGTGACAAATAATGTTTTGACCCCCCCTCTTATCGATTGCATATTCACAGGGTATATAAGAACGGGATCGGGAGAGGAATTTCACTAAGTTGAGAAACTGACTACAGGTAAGTCGTTTCTCTTGAGTTCCGATATCGGACTTCTGACTTTACATTGCTGATATCAGCTAAGGTGTCAGACTTATAGGTTAGTCAGTATAGCATGACTGACCATTTGATGATAGTAGGCCGAAATCTTCAAACGGCTATAACTTTGCTTCTACAAGTCCTTTAGACTTGATTCAAAAACATTCGACAGCTCTTGCTGTGCTGTAGGTGACAGACTACTTATAAAAGTTTTATGAGTAGTACTAAAATACTGAAAAATTTAAATTTATATTTAATGATAATAATTAAAGTTTTTGAATAAAAAGCAGTCGTTTATGAGTCTCTGTGACTTGGGTCGTTTCCTCTTGTAAATAACTCCACCGGTTTTCATGTCAAAACTGGGGCCCGGATACCAACACAGTGATATGACCCACGCTCTGTCCGATCGAGGTTGGATTTGTGGGTCGAGGCCTTGGAGCTGGGATAAGATCCCCTCTGAGTAATGCCTGTAACGGATTCAAGAGCTTAACACCCAAACGGTTGCTGGCTTGCTATCAGGCCTTCTTCGTCTAGCCTCAGTAACTCAGGCTTGGCAACGTCTATCGTTTGCCATTGTAACTTGGTAAAAATGGGACGGTTACTGCAAGCATAGACGTCAAACCTTTTCGCATCATAGGGGAATCCGTCTTTGTGTTGGGAGTTGGTAACAGAAAGCACGGCGACTGCCGATGCCCATACATGGTAAAACTGCTGTTGTCAAGTCAAAAGCACGTCCAAATAAGGAAGGTCTGAATCATAGCTTTGTGCTCGCTGGGTATATAAACCGCGACGTTTCTCTAGTCTTCACTCCCGTTTCAAGTTGCAAGACGAACGGTGAGTGCTCTGACAAGGTTTGCTATCAAACTTTGGGATTTAGGATAAAGCTAGGAATCATACTCTTAAACTTTGGTCGACGATTTTATTCCAACGTTTGCTATCAAATGTTTGATGACTTAGTCTTTCAATGCATATCAGCAAGTAGTATCCTATAAACTCTTGCTATCAAATTTTACTCTATCTTTACAGAATTATCATGACGAAACCGAGCAACGCCAAGATGCTAGTGGGCAAATGCAGTTGCGGCAAGATTGCCAGAGGCAGTGAGCTCAAGAAACATTTAAAAGCTAAAGAGGGGACGATGGGCCATGAGAGGAAAGTGATGTTGAGGCTGTGTGTGTCTTGTCGGGTATGTGTGATGGGGGATGAGGCAGAATTTATCAAGGCGCATATGCAGTGTGAGAGTGGGAACATCGGAGAGAAGGGGTTCAAGACGTGGTTTGAGGGAGAGTTGTTGGAAAGGGAAGAGGCGAGGAAGGCGGTGGCAACGATTGAGGACGTGGTTGGGGAGAAAGTGGTGACGAAGGCGAGTGATGAGAGTTCGAGTGAGGAAGCTGAGTTGAGAGCGGAAGAGAAGAAGAAGGATGATATTGATTTGGATAAGGTGATTAAGGATTTGTTTGGGGACATCGGTGATCTGGAGGGGGAGGGTGAGGAAGTGGGTAAGCCGATGGCAGCGTCATCGACACGGCGGGAAGAGGGGTGTGATACGAAGGCATTTTTTAGGTTGAAGGATCGTGTGATGGGTTTGGAAAGTGTAAATAGAGAAGTTTTGAAGGAGAATGAAGAGCTGGTGGCGAAGGTTGAGGGGTATAGGGCAACGAGGGAAGAGTTGGAGAGCATGAGAAAGAAGGAGAAGGAATGGATGGCGGAATGGAGCGAGTTGATGAGGAAGGCAGGTTTGGTGGAGAGTTTACAGGCGAGTTTGTCGAGGAAGGATGAAGAGATAGAGCGGATGCGAAGCGTGGTGAAGGAGACGGAGGAAGTGAAGGGCATAAATAAGAGGTTGGCGGGTGAAGTTGAGCGACTGCATGAGTGTTTGAAGAGTAGAAAAAGAAGAGTGTATGAAGTCCATCTTCCCCTCTTCCAAAATAATATATGTGACGTCCCCACAATCACCGACGACCCCAACGTGACCCAGAAATGCTATGAAGGCGACGGAGTCCGGTGTCTACATATGAATTTGAACATCACGGGAGAGCTGGAGGACTTCGTCGTCCGAAAAGTTCGGAAGAAGTTGCCCAGTAAGTTACTTCAACATGATCATTTCCTTGCCGCCTCTAATCTCCTATTCTTTTTCTTTCAGAGTTTTTGCAGAAGTGAGAGTGTTGGTGGACGGAGAACGACCCATGGGCTCTTTTAAGGGCCAACCTTCTAATGCAGCTAAAGCGGTCCCAAGCCCGCCACATATCTTCGGATATGGAATGCAGAGGGGAAGAAAAATGATGAATGGAATGAAATGGGGGGCCACCCTTGCGCCACACGCAACACACCACAGATTTCTCTCTTCGCTAGTGAACAAGCTCTTGTCAGTGTCGTACAAAAGTTTTATTGCAACGCAGGTTGATGTATAGTTAGAAAAGTTTGATCATCGAAGGTTTATTCGCAAGTCTAGTCAGAAAGTGTATCATGGTTTGCAAAAGTTTTATTGCAACACAGGTTGATGTATAGTTAGAAAAGTTTGATCATGGTGTTTTATGAAACACAAATGCCATAAATGTTAGCGTTAGTGTAGTCAACTAGTTTTACTACGACACATGTTTGTAAAAGTAAAGTTTGATCATTGACGTTT